>SKCR01049223.1:0-103745 GCA_019454045.1 Zanthoxylum bungeanum
TTATACCCGACTGTGTGATCCTGTGATATATAGGATGGAAATCGAACGTAAGTTCCATAGACGATTTTGAATGGACAGTAATATGGTTCGTACGCGGGATACAACACTACATATCACTGTGGGATGGCCATTTCATTGTTGCTATATAAAAAAATGCATGTTTTATCACAATTGAATGTTTCTGCGCTTCTGGGTTACGTCCTACATTCGGCCAGACCTTTCCTAGGTCGGGCCCACTTAAGAGATGTTTTAATTTGTTCAATCATTATTATCATTGTAATTATTTATTTGTACACTTAAATTTTATTTATTTATCTCATTTTACCTTTTTATGTTTGCGCCGTGTATGCTCTTTAAATTTTTATTGCATGTGATTGCATTATAAGATATATCGATACCTCTTTTGAGCATAAATATTATACTGGCATCAATAAGAGACTATTCCGAACTCAAACAGGTTTAAGGTAAGATTTTGCGAAGGGTGGAGTGCGGAGTTAAATCATTTTCGATGTCTCATATCAGGTGGTAACTCCATTATTCTCTGTTTAGTCTCTCAACAGGACTATCAGTACTCTCTATGGGTTTCAAGTCCAATAATTTAGTGGTCGCCGACATCATAGGCATAGCGACAAACCCCACTTCGCTCATACCGACACGATATTTAAATTATTTACTATTTATATTGCTGTAGTCTTTGGCCTCCATCTATTAGGTAAATATCTAATGGCCTATTTCATCTTATCACTATTGGTGAACACTTTTCCTAGGGCTTCTAAAGAGTTTGCTCTATCTCTAAATCTAGTAAACATATCATGTATGCTCTCATGTAGCGTCATCATAAACAACCCATAATGCCTAGTGAATATTCTAATATTGGATTCCTTTACTTGGTTAGTTTCCTTATAGATAATTTCCAAGTTTTTCTAAAAATCGAAAGCTTTTTTACAAGTTGAAACTCTGTAGAACTATTTCTTATCTAAAGCACAAAATAAAGAATTCATTGTTTTGGCATTCAATGTGCTTATTCTTTTTTCTCATTGCTTTACTCACTATAGGGTTTTGGAATTTCATCTGCATTCTCATCTTTCATAGTGGGTTCAAAATTTATTTCAATCACTAACTCTATATATCATAATCCACAACTTGAAGAAATATTCTTATCCTAACCTTCCAATATGGATAATCACTATCATCAAAGTATGTAGATCTAGTTGCAGATTGTCCTTCTGAGTAGAAGTACTAGTTTGGGTTGTCATATTCTATCTTTAGCTATGGATGAATAGTCTTCAGGTGAAGACCACTTCGCTATGCTATCAATTGAATTCTGGTAGGTATAACCTAAATAATCTGTAACACCCCATCAGAGGCAGGATGCTACTGGCAGGAGACAAGATTAACCTATCTTTATAAGCCTCCAAATTTACAGAATAACAGACATGATGTATCTTAAAACTGGACAACCTGGATCATATTCCAGCATCAAAATGGAACCTGAAAAGACATCACTTATATAAAAGGACCTTACGTCCACAAAAACATATCAAACTCAATATTCAACACTTAAGGGCTCCGTGCCCACAACTGTTGGGTTTTCTAGGTCTAACCAAGATCAAATTAAGCAATGAAATGTGCGAATACAACAAAGTAAAGTAGCGAAAATACTCACTTTGATCGGCTTTGCGATGCGTTGAGCACAAAAAAATTTATGCTCCATGGAATTCAGCCAAGCCTCTTGGTTGTGCTCCAAGCTCCTCTTTGAATGTTGAATCAATGCTCCAAGCTTTGATATTTGATTCCAAGCTCATGAATAGGTTTCCCTATCACCTTTGAATGACTCTTTGGATGTGCTAGCACCATAAAAAATTTGCAACAAATCTTCCATTTGCTCATTTTAACTCTCGGCCAAGGAGAGAATTTGAGAGGAAAAATGCCACAATTGCCGTGAGGGAGAGGGAAAGAAGATGAAGTTATGTTGTGTTGTTTTGATTTCAAAAATCAAATACCATTTCCCACTTTTCCAAAAATGGTATAAGTCATAATCACATCAATGAAAAGATGCTTGTGTAAGAAACAAACAACCTATCAAAATCACATCAACTTCCATCAACCAAAAGGGTGATGTGATAGACAAGTGACGTGACTTGATGTGACATGTGGGCCCCACTTGATTCAAAATCCGAGTGGGCCGCAACACATCACGGGCTCGGGTTCGCTAATTCCCAATTAACGAATTTTCCGTTGCGATGTAATTAAATCAAATTTAATTAAATAATTATGCCTAGCAAAATTACTATTCACGTCGCTAGAGAATTAATTCTAAATTAATTCGTTTGCCCGAATCAAAATCCAATTTTAATTTCGTGTCGAAATCTAATTTCGTTTAATATATCGAATATATTATTTTATCGATTAATTTCGAATTAATCGTTCTCTCTCTTTTAAAAGTATTTTATCCCAGATAAAATTTCTCCGTAATTAATCTAGATTAATTTTCTCTCTCTTATAATTAATCCCAGATTAATTATGTCTGAGTCATACGTCATCGGTGAATCTTCGGGAAGCGACCCATGAGATCCCTGGATATGTTGGCAGTAAATTCGGTCATCGAACTATCCGAACACGTACGTACCTAGTACTACATTTTTACCGATTTACAAGACATGGTTGGCTTCTAGCAAAGCACCGTGCCTACCCAATTCTCCAGAAATATTCTTAAAGGAATATATAATATGTATCAGGCGTAGCATACGTATTATTGCGTATTGCGATCCAGTATATGATGTCACATGCTAGGCTTGGGGCTGGAATTGTGTCTGCCCCATACGAAGTATATGTCGGATCTCTGGTAACTAGTATCTATAATCGGATAAACATGACCTAGTCATATTATCCCGATAGTTGCAGCATATAAGAGTACCAGTTCCTTATCCTACGTGACCATCATCTCCATATGACTGAAGTGATACTTCCATCTTGACAACACACCCAATACACTACGATTCTCAATATACCTAGAAGAGGCGTACAAGAACCTGTTAAAGCCCTGGACGACCAAAACCAAAGTATAGTGATTGTCGCAAGTATTAGCGATGCAAGTCTCATGTTAAGACCAAATACACCTACCATGATTCGGACTTCCATAGACACATAGTCATACTACCAATGGAATTCCGAGGGGTTTATCCAGAGCGAAGCTGTTTCCGTACCATCGGTAAACACAACCTCCTATTACACTTGCATGAGTATCCATACCCAAATATATGAGAACTATGCCGTTATGCTCCCATAGCACGCACAAGTGCAATACTAGTCTATCCCGTATTATCGATGTCCAATCTCGATGATACTACGACTAAGGATATTTTAATGATTAAACTTAGTGGATTAATACTTGTCCAACAACAACATCATATACAAATCAAACATTTTTCTTAATAAATATATAACAACATGTTCAACACGACGAATAACATAATAACCATATATCCTAAACCTCTAAGATTTTTCCCAAGACACTTGCGAGGGTGAATGCAACTTGGGCGATCCTCGTCTCGAGCATGACTTCCAAGGCTGAAGTGGTTGACCTGTCTGGAGCCAACTTGTAAAACTACAAACTGATTTGGTATAAGTTATAATACTCAATAAGTAACCACGCATCGTACTACAAACAAAATATACAAGACAAACATATCATAAACTTTTCAGAATTACCAAGTTATTACGAGTTCAGGGTTATCAAATTTTTATTTTCCTTATTCTTTACGCATGTAAAATCCTCATATTTACATATTTACATGTTGTCAATCTAATGGCCAGACATCCAAAGCACACAAACCATGGATTCGAATATCACAGAGTACGTCATATAACATCAAAACCTTATCAATCACATGAAGCATGAAGTCACATATTTATACTTTATCACGAGTAAACATCTTTGAAATATCATCAAATTGATAAGTCAAACAAAATTTATTCTATTCGATTTCAAACTTTATTCAATATCAAAACAAACTTTCTTCAATTCCGGTAGCCTTACAATAGCTTAACATTCGTGACTCATATTCATGCACACATATCAGTTCACAAATCATAGCGTATTTCCCTTATATTCATGCAAATCCAATTCAGAATTCTTACTTGGAAACCTGTCTAGCACTAGAAGCTTACAACACATTCAGTCTTTTTCACAACATACATACATATAATAACAAACTTAGCAAACATACTTTATAACATCTCATACTCACACCGGTTTCCAAGTCATTCATTCATTTCCCAATAGCATTCACAATCCATACATATCACGGATTCTATCATACACACAAATGCACTCAAACATAAATACAATCATCGTGCAACCGACAACAAAACATACATAACATCCAATACATCAAAGAACACATAACAAAACAATATACATATATGACTGACTTACACATACAATGATCGTACGAGACTCATTACCTATTTTAGAATAGGTATGAGATTAATGCCATCTGAACGGATTCCTAGCCAACTCGACTACTACACCACGAAATCATCAACCAATTAAACATACACACATGCACACATATCACGTAACACAAACTCATCACATGATTTCTCATACACAAGAACATACATGACAAACACCCCAACTCATCATCCAAATATTCATATACATACATATGAACATACACATTAATACTAATACAAATGTTATATCTTTAACAATCTTCATATCTTTCACTTATCAATCAAACATACTCAATTTCAAGATTTCTATATAGAAATATTTGATATAGAAACTTATCAATTAAACATATCCGTTCAGGAAGAACTTATCTTATACCCATTTATTATCACACTTATCAACCCAACTTTCATACAGATAAATCGCATATATGAGACAATAACAACTTATTCATATAACATACATCTATATATGCTAATACCAATTCAGGATTCATGACTTGTTCCCTTTTACCGATTCTGTATTTCCAACTTATACATATCTTATCATCATATATATGTACAAATACATATTCATTTACATACACGTATACATACCATTACTAGTTCATACACTTACGTACATCCATACATACATACACAGAAAACATGAATCGCGTAATTGGTTCTCGAAACCACGTGTTTTCCAACAAGGCGAAGCTTCACTTTAAAACATTCTGATCTATTTTCCAACATATAAACTCTTATTTTAGAATACCATCTCGTTCCAAATCTTTAACATTAATTCAGAAACCTTCCAACACTGTTCCGAAAAACTCAGGATATTACGTAATCCAAGTGGGGGTAAGTTGGAAATTAAAAAGTCTAAGGCCAAATAAACTCAAATTCAATAATTCAATAATTCAATAATAAACACTCACATTGCCAATTCTACTCAAGGGTATCAACCAAATTGTTATAATCTTCTTTCCAGGTCGAAGATGACCCAATTGACTTTTGGGTGTTAATCAAACTATTTTACAATCTTCTCCATATGCTGAAGATGACTAACAAATTTGAATACAAGGAAATGGATAACAAGGCTCCAAAAAAAAAACAAGTTTATTAATGAGCAAATAATACAAATTGAAGTGCCATTTGAACTTGATTATGTTTTAAGTAGATGAGAGCTTAATAGATGTTTAAAATATTATATATAAATGATGTAAAAATATTTGATTAAAAGAAAAAAAAAGACCATAAAACATTTAATTTATAATTGGCATTTAAAACTTATTATTATGATATTTTCTACCAAGGTTCGGTTGACCAAAGTTGTGAGGATCGGTCGACCGAAGTGCAGACGTGGCATTTATGACCGTTGGAAATCAAACTGTCGAAAATGATAAAATTCCAAAGACCAAACTACATATTTCAGTTGACCACAAATCGACCTTGGTTAATCGAATTGGGGAGTTCGGTTAACTGAACTTTCTAGGAGAAATGCCATAAAGTTTCTGGCAAGAATCGGTCGATTGAACTTCTCAAAAGTTTTATACTTTTACATTTAAATTTTGAAAAGATTGAAATGATAAATCATTGAAGTTCAAAACCAAGCTTTCAAATTTTCATAAAAACATGAAAATTTTAAGTTATCTATATGACAATATGATTTAAACTCTTAGGTTTTATCATGTATTTTCTTACTGTCACATCCCAAATTATTTAGGACATGACCAGCATGAGACAGTGTTATCATCTCCATAAGTCTCTAACATGAACATGCATTACATATTATAATCTATGAATAAACTGTATGATTCTGAATACATGCATATCTGATATAAAAACACATATGAATTACATGAAACATTCTTAATACAACATGATCTATACGTGTAACATCATTCAGCCTCACAGCCTACCATGACAAATAAGTAAATATGTGGACCCTTGACACCGTGTTCTAATAATAAATAATGAATTGTAGATCTTGAAACTCAAATCGTAAATCATGTATTGTAGCCATAAACAGAAAAATAAAAATATGACCTATAAGCTATATTAATGACTTGAAATAGTAAACTTGAATTGAAAACTGTAACCATGACTATAATTGTAATATGTAGACTGCAAACATGACCAAAAACTGTATAACGCGAAGTTGTAAACATGACTGATAACTGTAACATGAATTGAAAACTGAGTCATGGACTGAAAACGTAAAAATGATCTGAAATTGCAGACATAAACGAATAACGTCTATTTGAAGTAAACTGTAAATATGATGTAAATTGTAAACATAAACTAAAACTGTAAATTTGACTTGAAAATTGCAAACATGAATTATAACTATAAACATGATAATATGACTTCAGACTGTACACCTAACTTGGAAACTGTAACATTAGCTAAAAATTGTGACATGAACTGAAAACGTGAGCTATTAGCTATAAATTGTACACATGGAAAACAAATAATTTCTGACAAATAGATATGTAACGATTGGGATTGCGACGTCTTCCTCGCATCGCCTTACGAACTTGGATTTGACCGTTACCCCGCATACGTTTGCATAGGTTAAGAGTCATGAAAAACAACATCAGTATCATAACTTAGGGGCGTGAAACTTATTTAGCGGGACCTAATAATACATAAGTAAGGGAACGTGAACGTGAACATGAATAAGCCTAAGAGGGTCTACTTGAATGCTATGCGAATCCCATATTTTTAGTTTATGGTAAATATACAGGATGATAATAATGTAATATATCATGCTGTAATTTAATATATAAAAATGATAAGTCAATTATCACATTATAAAATTGAAATCTGAAATTTACAAGCGTTGTGCGTGTGTGTATATATAAGTTAAATTTTTTCATCTTCCCTCCACGCGTCACATATAATAATTAAAAAATCAAATTAATATTTGTTAATTATAGTTTTAAAATATATTTTAGAATAATTAAAAATTTCGTCTTTTATTGTTAGTTTATTATTTTATTAATTTTAATAAAATATAAATTTATTATCGACTTTGGGTTGACCCCCGCTTCAACATTTGACCCTTCCCTATTTCCATCTCGAATCGATGGATTAGGCTGAATTTTAAAATCTTGGTTACAACGCATCCGGAACATGTAAATTCAAACCGATTAGAAAAAAATCTTCCATTAGATAAGATTATAATGTGACTAGTATGAATGTCAATTAGTTCAGTTGATAATCTTTTGGTGGAAATAAGAGATTTAGGGTTCGAATTTCACTCACATGGATAGAAAAGGTATTGGATTGCCATTAGGCTAAACCAAATTAAAAGGGATAATGATTTTTTTAATTCTATAAGTTTTGTGTTTTTTATATTCAATTTCTAAAAGAAATTTTTTATAATTTAATCTTTTAAGTGAGTAAGCATGATCTCGATAGTCTTAGTCTGTTAATCCAAACGGAAGCCTTTGACATGACTTAACGGACTATGGCTAACATGATGATACCTACTCATTTATATAATTAAATTATAAAATAAAATAAAAATTATTTTAGGAATTAATTATAAAAGATAAAGGGGCCAGATTGCAAATGTCAAACCGATCACTATCAACGTGTAAGCAAAACCTGTTTCAAGTACATTTTACGAGGATTCGGTCAACACTGAAACTTGCACAAACACAACTAACATTCTAAAAATTTTCCCCCACAATCTTAGGCTATGTTGTTGCAGAAAATTCCTTTGTGACCTTCACGTCTTCTCTTTTAATTTCTCTTTAAATGCGGATCACCACAC
The DNA here is from genome assembly GCA_019454045.1 of Zanthoxylum bungeanum. Lineage (NCBI taxonomy): Eukaryota > Viridiplantae > Streptophyta > Magnoliopsida > Sapindales > Rutaceae > Zanthoxylum > Zanthoxylum bungeanum. The sequence goes on from SKCR01049223.1 coordinate 8,222, forward strand.
ACACATTTTCTCACTTTAGCTTATTATTATTAGATTTCTTCTAACTAACTTTTAACTAACCCCCTCTATGATCTTCAACAACCCACCACAAAAAGCCAGCCCAAAAATTCAAACTCCCCTTTTCTTTGTTGTGTTTTTCTAAGACAAATACAATTCTTGCCTTTTTGACTCTCACTGTTCACACATTTGTTTTGTAAAATTTTGGGCTTAGTCATTAAACATAAAGGGGCACTTATTGGTAACATTTTGGTCATTGGGTGTTGGAGCTGTGTCAAGTTCCAATAACATGGTAGATGGGAACAAGGAGGAAGGTAAGAATCGTGGTGCTGTTGCTGTGGAAACACAGCCAGCAAATCCTCAAGAGGAGCAGAGTTCAAACAGAAATGTGAATGTTGGTGAACCTGATGAAGAGGATGAAGAACATAATATCCAGTTGGGTCCTCAATTCACTCTTAAAGAACACATTGAAAAGGATAAGGTTTGAATTTTGTTTATCATTTTTTCTTTATTAAAAAAAATAATAATAATCTTTTGTGTACAAATTTTATTTATGACTTTTGTGAGTTCATATATAGGATGATGAGAGCCTGAGGAAGTGGAAAGAGCAGCTTCTTGGAAGTGTGGATTTTGAGAATATTGGAGGTATTGAAGTTACCTGATGCTTCTTTATTTGTTTTTCATTTTGAGTTTGATTTTCAATGACATTTCATCAGTTTAATCAGAATTTTAATCGGAAATGATAAAGTTGATATTTTGCAAAAAGTCTCTAAAGGAGGAGGAAAAGTATTAGAAAACTAAAAATAGGCGGCACAATTTTAGGCGGCCAACTAAATTGAATTTCTTTTTGGTAAAACAAGATAGGTCTGGTAGTGATACTGCTTAAACTACACGGAATGACACTAATGGTGTCTCTTTAGTTTGTTTGCTGACATTAGATCCTATTTCTTTGAGCAATTAAGTGCTATCGTAAGCATTTTCTATTTTCTGATTCCATCAATAGATTGTAAAATTTGAAGGAAAAAAATGCACAGGAGTAGTGTGATTCAAATTTGAGGTCTCTGCTGTAAATATTTTGAAGCTGAAAGACCTTTGGTAACCGGTTTAGTTTTAGTAAATCTGTTCAATCAGTAAAATACATCTTGATTGCTTCATTATTTTTGACATCAAAAGACTTGGTACAATATGAAGAACATTAGCAACCACTGTTGTTTTTCTGTTCTGTAGTCAATCTCATTGCGATCTGATGATTCATATGAATCACATCCATTGGAATAAACTTGCCCAATTGCCTTCTTTCAACAACTTAAATTTTAACCAATGTCCAACGTCATTGCTATGTGTCCATTTAATGTGGTTTTGGCTTTTCCTTGATGCAGAAACTCTTGAACCTGAGGTAAGGATCATTAGTCTCGCAATCATTGCACCTGACAGAGACGACATTGTGCTTGCTGTTCCACAAGATGGAAAACCAAGGGGAAATTGGTTTACATTGAGAGAAGGTAGTAAATACAGCTTGAAATTCACATTCGAAGTCAGCAATAACATTGTATCTGGCCTTAAGTACACCAATACCGTTTGGAAATCTGGTATCAAAGGTAAGTAAACCTTCTGTGCTCTAACTCATGCTAACATTATGAATCTCAATCACTTAAATGATTCGCTCATAATGTGTTTTATTTCAGTGGACAGCACAAAAGAGATGATTGGAACCTTTAGTCCTCAGCCAGAGCCTTACACACATGAGATGCCGGAGGAGACAACACCATCGGGCATGTTTGCTAGAGGATCATATTCTGCAAGGACAAAGGTTAGTTGAGCTAGTTGAATTGTTGTTCTGTTGTTGGAATTGTCACATTCCTTATCCTATAAAGTTTTAACTTTAGGATTCATATGTAGAATAATTGAAGTTGCTTAATAGATACATGATTCGAAAACCTCACTTTTGAAACTATACCTTGAGGTATTCTTCCTTTAAAGTTGCTTGATGAAGATGTGAATAAGGTGGACAAAATAAGATTGAGACTCCTAGCATCATGTCAGAGACGAGTTGTATCATCTCTTATCCGTTATTTTGTATGGTAAATCTAACCCATCAATTCATTCATTGCACGAATCGTTGTTTGGCCATGGCTTGGGTACCCTTTTGCTCGTTGCCTTGTATGCTTATTGCTTGATGTAATCTTTATTTTGCTAGTTTTCTGAGTTATGGTTTGTATCTGTATGGTGCAATTAAGTAGCTTAAGTTTTCACACAAACTGCTGATGTTACCTGTCCATTTTGCTGTCAACTTGTCTTTCTGATTCTAATACCCGGCACCGCCATTCATTGGTTTCTTTTTGTTGGTCTCTGTATTTGCAGTTTCTTGATGATGATAACAAATGCTACTTGGAGATCAACTATACCTTCGACATCAGAAAAGAATGGACTGCTGTTTAAACGAATAACTTTGCATTGCATGTCTTCATCATCCACTAGTTACCTTTTTTTTATACTATTATTAGTTCATGATATTTCAATTTAAACATATTAAGTTATTACTTTTGCAGCTATATTGATCGCTTGGCCTCAATTTCGCAAATTATTTTAACTTTCATCTTTTCATTCATTTTAAATGTCTGTAAACTGTTACTATTGTAGGATTAATTATTAATATGTTAGAAAGCAATTCAGTTCATGAGTTTGAATTGTTTAGCTGCTATGGTAAATTGGTGAAATTTTCTTACCGTTAAATTCTTTATCTCTTCTTAATTAAGGGTGATCATTATTTATAAGGATATTATCTACGTCTTTCCTAAATAATGTGAGATATCAAAATCTATTCCATTAGACCCAACAATCTAATTGACCCTGACATCCGCATACTTTCATATAAGAATAAGATATCAATATAGTCTTTTTCTATGGCGGATAACTCTAAAAACTGTCCTATGTAAGTTTTTATCTAGATATTGGGCTTATGAGGGCGGGTAAGTTAATAAACGGGTCTTTGACCCTTTACATTTCTCAAATTGGTTTCAGTTTTTATTAGTCAAACAAACCCAAATGCTACATGTTTCTATAATTCTTGGATAATGACCAGAAACTCGCCTGCATATAGCCCTAAAGATAAAAAAGAACCAGAATCTTGAAAATGACATTGTTGATGGTGTTTTCAGGTCCTATGTTATTTAAAGAATACGACAGAGGTAAAAATGTAAATTCCCTTCTTGGTCAGGATCATCGATACCGACCCGATCACATGAGTAAATGGCCAAGCACTTGAGTTCGGGATGACCGAGCAATTATCAGATCGGCAGAATCATTCTCAGTCCAAATGACCACTATGACCGACCTCATGAAGACCGAGCACATGATGAGGCGTGCTCAAGAAGATAAGGCATCCTATTTCTCGGATAAGATGATAAGTTATCCTCCCTTCATGGGGTAAATGATAAGTCTGTGTCCGAGTAGAATGAAGGAAGTGAAGGTAGTTTTTTGACTAGGAAATCCTGATGGGAAAAAGGAATTGTTTCAACTAGGAAATTCTCTTGTAGGAGAAGGAATCTGATTTCTACACTATTATAAATAGAAGGGTTAGTGTAGAGATGCTTAATGCGTATCAGAATCAATATCAAGATCATTAGGATCAGACTTGTAAACACAAGAGATATCAGAGAAGCATATCTCGGTAATAAAAGTATCATTCGTTTTGTGCCCGTGGACGCATGTTGGATCTGATCCGCCGAACCACGTTAAATCTCCTTGTTGATTGGTGCATTTATCTATCTTTTGCTAAATTTGTTTTTAGTTCCCCCTTAACCGAACAAATTCACTATTGAGGGATGATTATCTCGGAAATAATATTCTCATACTGCCCTGAGACCAAATCAGCCGTCAACAGACCTTATACAAGATTGGGGAGTTAAGTTAACTACTCAAGCCCCCAACATTATTCCACACATTTTACTTGCTCTTTGATTTATATTGAACACACGTCATAGAACCTTCTTCTTTAAGCCAATCTTTTTAATATTAGTTCCAATTGATAAGCTCACTATATTTTTAAGTAGTATCCAACGGTTGTGTTTTTTTAATTATATTAGTTTTAAATTCTTAAGGATGCACTGTTGTTAGACAGTTATGACCCATAGCGTCACTATTTTGTAAATGATATTGTATTATTGTACAAAATTAACTATGTAGTAATGAAATTGCCTTTTACCGTTTTGTAATTTATTTACTTTGATATAAATGGTAAGAGTCCCTATGATTAGTTCCGGATTGTGATGATAGAGACGGTATCAATCCATAAAGGTTTAATCATTAAATATCCCTAGTCTAGTGTAGTATTATCGTGATTGGACATCGATAATGCAGAATAGACTAGTACTGCACTTGTGCATGTTGTGAGGGCACAACGGCATAGTTCTCATATATTTAAGTATAAGATACTTATGCAAGTGCGGTGGTAGGAGTTGTGTTTTACCGATGGTACGGAAAACAGCTTCGCTCTGGATAGACCCCGCGGAATCCCATTGGTAGTATGTCTGCGTGTCTATGGGAGTCCGCTTCAGGGTAGGTGCATATGATCTTAACCTGAGACTTGCATCGCTAGTACTTACGACAATCGGTAAACTTTAGTTTTGGTGGTCCAGGGCTTTAACGGGTTCTGTGTACACCTCTTCTGGATTTATCGAGAATCGTAGTGTATTGGGTGTGATGTCAAGATGGAAGTATCACTTCAGACATATGGAGATGATGATCGCGAGGGATACAGAACTAGTACTCTATAATGGTTGCAACCATCGGGATAATATGACTAGGTCAGATTATCCGATTCAAAGAGACTGGTTGCTTGATGTCCGATATGTGTATCGTACGGGGCAGACACATCTCCAGCCCCAGGCCTTACATGTGATCATCGATACTGGTTCGATATACACTATACTACGGTATACTACGCCTGTTATAGATCTTATATTCCAATAAGAATATTTCTGGAGAATTGGGTAGGCATGGCGTTTTGCTAGAGGCTAACCTTGTCTTGTAAATCGGTAAAAACGTAGTACTTGGTACGTACGTATTCAGATAATCTGACGGCCGTATTTACTGCCAACATATCCAGAGATCTCTTGGGTCGCTTCCCGAAGATTCACCAATGACGATATGATTCAAACTCGATTAATCTTGGATTAATTACGGAGAGACTTTATCTTGGATAAAGTACTATACATAGAGAGAGAAGAGAACGATTAATTGGAATTATCGTAAAATTATTATATTCGATATAATAATCGAAATTCGATTTCGACGCGAAATTAAAATTAGATTTTAATTCGGGCAAACGAGTTAATTTAGAATTAATTCGTTAGCGACGTAAATAATAATTTCGCTAGGCGCAATTATTTATTTAAATTCGATTTAATTAACGTCGCGACGTAAGTTCGGTATTTCGGAAATATCGAACCCGAACGCGTGAGTGCACGTGGGCCCACTTTCATTGGAAACGTGTGGGGCCCACATGACACATGTCATATTATGCATTATTTAATTCTAATGCATTGCATGGAGATAGTGTACAATGCACTCAATGGTTTTGCATGGAAATTGAGTGTTTGACACTCTAAGCCATTGCATGATTTGTGTCATAAGTTTATTATTAATTTAATAAATATTATGGCATAAATATAAATTGATTTTTTGTAACAAAAATCATTCAACTTTCTCTCTCCACATTGCCGAAACTGCAAGCAGTTTTTGGCTCTCCTTTCTTCAATTTTGTGCCAAGATTTGAAGAAGTTGTGCATTCAAAATCAAACAAAGGCTAGCACCTTCAAGGGATCATACATAGGTGATATGGGAAACTAATCCTTGAGCTTGGAAGGATCAAACTCGACTTGGAGTCCCTCTTTTCTTCTTGGCCGAGAGCTTCACTGCACAAGGGAGGAGTTTTCGCATCATCTAAGCATCCATTTTCAAGTATTGTGAGTATGATTCCGCCATACTTCAATTTATTCATTCATGTATTTATATATTTTGCTTGTTCTTGTTGATCTTGGGGCTTGGTTATTTTTTCCAACAATGGTATCATTGAGCTTAAAGAGCATGCAAATATATTAGGATGTTATTTGGGGAAAATTGTATGAAGCATGATTTGATGAGTTTGCTTGATTAAATATGCTTAGATGTATGTTATTTAGATTATACATCATCAATTTCATGGAAAATAAATTGGATTAATTTTTCCAACCCAAATGAGGCTTGGCCGAATACATGCAAGCATATGGACTAGATGATTTTTTAATTTTAAGACATTAGATGACTTGAAACAATATGGAATGATGATTTGTAACTCGATTGGATTGAAAACGAAATCGAAAACCATTTTAATCACCTTGGCCGAATGCTTGATGGAGGATTAGGGACTTGATTTTTTGATTAAATAATGTTGGACATATATTTAAGATAAAAATATGATTAATGGATTAATTTGATATTTTGGGAATATTGATTTAAAGGATTAATCATGATAATACACTTTAATTAATTAAGTTATAAAATTTGGAATTTTAAAATTTGGTTAGTTGGGCTTAATTTTGAATTGGGCCTAAAACTATTATATTTGGACATAATGGGCTTGGTTGGGCCAAGTAGATTTGGACCATTTGGATTGGATCCAAAATGGGCCTAAATCACACCATTTAAGCCCAAATGTAATAAATGGGCTTTTATGTTTAATTGGGCCTGGGCTTATGGGCTTGATATTGATTTTATGGCATATGAGGGTGATTCCTTATTGGGCTTGGTAATTGGGTTTGACCCATACATTGACCAAAACCCAAGCCTAAAGAAATCAATTGAAAGCCCATCGGACTTTAATTAAACGGACATTAGATGTTAGTTGGGCTTTGAGACCCGATTGTATTAGATTTGGAATCTAAGTTATAAAAGCACAATAAAAGTGTAAATATTTAATTTAGAATTAAATAATAGGATAGTATTGAATACGACTTAAATTGGATTTAACGAGTAGTTCGATATAATTCGTGAATTCATACTATAAGTATTTATTCTCAAATTGAGTTGGACTCGCGCAAATGCAAACAATTGTTTGAACATTGTATTGTCACCTAATTAAAGACTAATTAATTGGATTTGATTGGTTGTATAACATGCCTTGAATGAATGAATGTGGATGTGATGTATGAATAGTGTATATCGGATGGATATTAGAAGGGAAGGGTAATTTTAGAAATTATTGTAAATTTAGAATTTATAAATTGGACCTGCGTGTCCAGCCTTTCTCTTATTGTCTCTTTGTATTCTCTTCTCACCTAATTCCCCTCAATGTAAATGAGGTTTCTCTTATTGTATTATGTAATTGGGTAAGAGTAGAGAGTGCTAGCGGGGAGAGGAAAGGGAGTGATTTGTTCTAGGAACAAGTTGTTGTTCATATCCATCCGTATATCGCTATTACTTTACTTTACGCACTTTATGATGTTTTTAGAAGCATGCTTAAGGGTGTATGATGATGAGACCTAACAAAGATAAATTAATTGGTTGCCAATTACGCGAAAAATCCCTCAAACAATATTAAGCGATTTTCCTTCCGTTGAATGATTCTTTCTCAAGATCCGAAATTGGCATTGGTTTGTTGGCCAAAGTCAAGACCTTTGTCAATTGAGGATGTGTTTGAATCATGAGAGTTTTGTTCCACATCGGTGTCCTGTCCAAGTTGTGATTTGTTGGCCAAAGTCAAGATCACTTCTTGTCCATCGACATTGATTACGAAACTTTCCTCGTCAATGGGTCCCGCTTAACTGGAATCATTAGGTTTGTTGTGCCAAAGCCAAGGCTTAGTTGATTCAGAGGAAATGGTTAGGAAAATGTATTGGATGCATTGACATATGTATATGTTTCGGACTTAGATGTCCACCTACCGGATCTAGGAATTGGATGGGATCCAATTGATCTTCGAGATCTACCTAGTTAAATATCATACAATTTGTTGGCCAAAGTCAAGGTTGTGTGTTATTTAACGGGATCCTAGCCCACTAGGAAATTGGATTTCCCGAGTACTCAACAGAGGGTTAGAGACTTGCAGAGAAATTAGTGGGAGGCTAGTATTGAATTTGCAATTATCGTTCAGATACTTAGCTTTACGCGCTTACACAACTTATTTCGTCAATATTTACACATTAGTTGGACTAATACAATGTATTTTTTTTATGTAACAGTTTGACTGTACCCACATATCGTTAACTAGATAATTAGATTATCGTAGTTAAGATGGCAAACAAAGGAAATGTCCGTGACATAATCATGGGTGATAATGTGTTCAAGGGCACCAACTTCGCCGACTGGGAAATGAACCTAAGGATAGTCCTTGGGGCGGAGAGGATACTGTATACGATACAAAAACCTCTCGGGCCTAAGCCCACTGAGCCACTTGAGCTGGAGTTATGGAAAACTCACAGTGATGATTGTGACACGGCTCAGTCGATCATGCTTGCTTCAATGACTCAACACTTTCGCCGCCAGAATAGGGACTTGGATCCTTATAATATGATGGCAAGATTGCAAGATCTTCACCGCACTAATAAGCGGATGGCGAGGTACGAGTTAGTGAAGAAAATCTTTCGCTCCCGTATGACTGATGGTAGTTCTGTTGAGGTCCATGGGACTCAAATGATAGCCGATATTGATGAATTGGCTAATATGGGTATAGTCTTGGAGGCTGAGCTGTCTATAGATGTACTTCTACAGTCACTACCCGATACTTGGAAACAGATTGTCATCAACTACAAATTGATGAATTCGGATGATACTCTTGGAGAGTTATTATCGATTCTCAAGGAGTCAGAGAAAGAGCTTCTGAAAGGCAACAAGCGCGAGGCGCACTTTGCATCAACATCTCAAACGCCGAAAGCTGGGCTCAAGGCAACTGGGGGTGTTAAGAAGAAAAAGCATAGAAACAAAGGCAAGGCCAAGTCAACAAAGGCTTCTGGGAAGCCAAGGGACAAGTCTCAAGATGTTTGCCTGAAATGCGGCAAGAAAGGTCACTGGAAGCGTGACTGCCGCATGAACAAGGGACACAAGGAGGACATACAGGCGGGCAAGGCACCGGCCTCAGGTATGTTTGTTATTGAGATAAATATGACTACTTCTAGTCTTAATAAAAATTGGATTTTTGATTCTGGCTGTGGTTCTCATATTTGTACTGATGTGCAGGATCTGCATGATAGCAGGAGACTGGCTTCGGGGGAGGTAGATCTACGAGTTGGAAATGGAACTTCTGTTGCTGTTTTGGCCGTAGGCACTTTTGTTTTGGAACTGCCCTCGGGGCATGTACTTAAACTAAATGACTGTTATTTTGTTCCTAGTTTAACTAGGAATATTATTTCTGTATCTTTGTTAACCCAGTATGGGTACACTTTTGTATTTAAAAACACCAGGTGTTATTTATATAAAGATGATGCAGAAATTTGCACTGCCGATGCAAATAATGGTCTTTATATTTTGAATATAAATAAATCTCCAAAACGTAAAATAACAAACAAAAGGCTCAAAATGAGTAATCCAGAGGAAGAAACTTATTGTGGCATTGTCGTCTGGGACACATCAACAAGACTCGCATATCCACACTTTCGAAGAGTGGGTACTTGGACGGATTTGATCCAAATTCATATGACGTCTGCGAATCTTGTTTATTAGGCAAAATGCCTAAATCACCTTTTAGTGGTAAAGGTGAACGCGCCACTGAACTGTTAGCCCTCGTTCATAGTGACGTTTGTGGGCCCATGTCTAGCCAGGCTAGAGGTGGATATCGATACTTCGTAACCTTTACGGATGATGCATCGCGTTATGGTTATGTGTATCTAATGATGCACAAGTCGGAAACTTTTGAGAAATTCAAAGAGTTTCGACACGAAGTTGAAAAACAAACAGGCAGAGTAAGAGTATTAAGACATTACGGTCGGACCGTGGTGGCGAATACTTAAGTAATGAGTTTCAAGATTACTTGAAAGAATATGGTATTCTTTCACAATGGACTCCTCCTGGAACACCACAATTAAATGGTGTGTCTGAACGGAGAAACCGTACCTTGCTTGACATGGTAAGGTCGATGATGAGTCGCACTGAGCTACCTATATCCTTCTGGGGACATGCATTAGAAAGTGCAATTCTTATTTTGAATAGGGTTCCGTCAAAGTCTGTTGAACAGACTCCGTATGAGATATGGACAGGAAAGAAACCAGGTTTCTCATTCCTGAAGATTTGGGGTTGCTGGGCATACGTCAAACGTTTGGAAGGTACCAAACTTGAACCCAAATCAGATAAATGCCTATTTGTTGGATATCCTAGGGAAACCAAAGGATATTACTTCTATTACCCACAAGAGAACAAAGTATTTGTTGCTCTACATGCGGTTTTCCTTGAGAAGGAATTCCTAAATGCAGTGTTTAGTGGGAGGAAAGTAGAACTCGATGAAAGTCGTAGTGATACTGTTCCTGGCAATGAATCGAGAACGGAACATGAACAGTCCATCCAGGATGAGACTGAACCACAATCTTCAATTACACAAGGACTACGTAGGTCGGAGAGAGTCAGGGTAATACCTGAGAGGTATGGATTCCTGATCTCACCTCATGTAGATATTAATCTTATTGAGGATACTGAACCGGCTACGTATGAGGAAGCGATACAAGGTATCGAATCCACTTTATGGCAAGAGGCCATGAAGGCCGAAATGGATTCCATGTATACCAACCAAGTTTGGACACTAGTTGATGCACCAGAAGGCGTAAAGCCTATTGGATGCAAATGGGTCTTCAAGAAGAAGACCGACATGGATGGCAACGTACAAACGTACAAAGCTAGGCTCGTAGCGAAGGGGTATCGTCAACAACTTGGAGTTGATTATGACGAAACTTTCTCACCCGTTGCCATGATTAAATCCATTCGGATAATGCTTGCGGATAGCTGCATATTACGATTACGAAATATGGCAGATGGACGTTAAAACCGCTTTCCTTAACGGAAACCTGTTGGAGGATGTTTATATGCAACAACCTGACGGTTTTATCGCACCAAGACTTGCAAACAAGGTTTGTAAGTTAAATCGGTCCATTTATGGACTGAAGCAAGCATCGAGGTCATGGAACCAACGTTTTGATGAGGTCATAAAAGAATATGATTTCATTCAAAACGTAGATGATCCTTGTGTATATAAGAAGGTTAGTGGGTGGGAGTGCACTGACTTTTATTGTCCTTTATGTCGACGATGTATTGCTTATAGGCAATGACATTCCCATGTTAACGTCGGTGAAAGCTTGGCTTTCATTGAAATTCTCCATGAAAGATCTGGGAGAAGCAGCTTTTATTCTAGGAATAAAGATCTACAGGGATAGATCTAGAAGGCTACTTGGACTCTCCCAGAGTACATATATTGATAAAGTGTTGAAGAGATTCAACATGGATCAGTCCAAGAGGGGACTGTTGCCAACATCACATGGCGTCTATCTATCTAGGGACATGTGTCCTAAAACACAAGATGAGAGAGACAACATGAGTCGGACTCCGTTCGCCTCGGCAGTTGGATCGATCATGTATGCCATGATATGTACACGACCTGATGTGTCCTATGCTTTGAGCATGTGTAGTCGATATCAGGCCGATCCAGGAAGGATCACTGGATGGCGGTTAAGAGTATCCTTAGGTATCTTAAGAGAACTAAGGATGTTTTCTTAATCTATGGAGATGGAGAACTTGAGGTATCTGGGTATACCGATGCAAGTTTCCAAACCGACAGAGACGACTTCAAGTCGCAAACCGGGTACATATTTTGCTTGAATAACGGAGCAGTGAGCTGGAAATCTTCCAAGCAAGATACTGTTGCCGATTCAACAACTGAAGCGGAGTACATTGCAGCAGCTGAAGCAGCAAAGGAAGCGGTTTGGATCCGAAAATTCCTAGTTGGATTAGGAGTAGTTCCATTAGCAGCTGAGCCCGTTTTATTGTATTGTGACAATAGCGGGGCCATAGCGCAGGCTAAGGAACCAAGGTCTCATCAACGATCCAAACATGTTCTTCGACGATTCCATCTGATTCGAGAGATCATACATCGTGGCGATGTGAAGATCGAAAAGATCGCATCAGAGGACAACATTGCAGATCCGCTGACGAAAATAATTCCTCGGGAAAAGTTTGAGCGACACATACATAGTTCAGGTATTAGATGCTTGAGTGACTGGCTATAGGCCAAGTGGGAGATTGTTAGACAGTTATGACCCATAGCGTCACTATTTTGTAAATGATATTGTATTATTGTACAAAATTACTAGTAGTAATGAAATTGCCTTTTACCGTTTTGTAATTTATTTACTTTGATATAAATGGTAAGAGTCCCTATGATTAGTTCCGGATTGTGATGATATGAGACGGTATCAATCCATAAAGGTTTAATCATTAAATATCCCTAGTCGTAGTATTATCGAGATTGGACATCGATAATGCGGAATAGACTAGTACTGCACTTGTGCATGTTGTGAGGGCACAAAGCATAGTTCTCATATATTTAAGTATAGGATACTTATGCAAGTGCGGTAGGAGGTTGTGTTTTACCGATGGTACGGAAAACAGCTTCGCTCTGGATAGACCCCGCGGAATCCCATTGGTAGTATGTCTGCGTGTCTATGGGAGTCCGCTTCAGGGTAGGTGCATATGATCTTAACCTGAGACTTGCATCGCTAGTACTTACGACAATCGGTAAACTTTAGTTTTGGTGGTCCAGGGCTTTAACGGGTTCTGTGTACACCTCTTCTGGATTTATCGAGAATCGTAGTGTATTGGGTGTGATGTCAAGATGGAAGTATCACTTCAGACATATGGAGATGATGATCGCGAGGGATACAGAACTAGTACTCTATAATGGTTGCAACCATCGGGATAATATGACTAGGTCAGGATTATCCGATTCAAAGAGACTGGTTGCTTGATGTCCGATATGTGTATCGTACGGGGCAGACACATCTCCAGCCCCAGGCCTTACATGTGATCATCCGATACTGGTTCGATATACACTATACTACGGTATACTACGCCTGTTATAGATCTTATATTCCAATAAGAATATTTCTGGAGAATTGGGTAGGCATGGCGTTTTGCTAGAGGCTAACCTTGTCTTGTAAATCGGTAAAAACGTAGTACTTGGTACGTACGTATTCAGATAATCTGACGGCCGTATTTACTGCCAACATATCCAGAGATCTCTTGGGTCGCTTCCCGAAGATTCACCAATGACGTATGATTCAAACTCGATTAATCTTGGATTAATTACGGAGAGACTTTATCTTGGATAAAGTACTATACATAGAGAGAGAACGATTAATTTGGAATTAATCGTAAAATTATTATATTCGATATAATAATCGAAATTCGATTTCGACGCGAAATTAAAATTAGATTTTAATTCGGGCAAACGAGTTAATTTAGAATTAATTCGTTAGCGACGTAAATAATAATTTCGCTAGGCGCAATTATTTATTTAAATTCGATTTAATTAACGTCGCGACGTAAGTTCGGTATTTCGGAAATATCGAACCCGAACGCGTGAGTGCACGTGGGCCCACTTTCATTTGGAAACGTGTGGGGCCCACATGACACATGTCATATTATGCATTATTTAATTCTAATGCATTGCATGGAGATAGTGTACAATGCACTCAATGGTTTTGCATGGAAATTGAGTGTTTGACACTCTAAGCCATTGCATGATTTGTGTCATAAGTTTTTATTATTTAATAAATATTATGGCATAAATATAAATTGATTTTTTGTAACAAAAATCATTCAACTCTTTCTCTCTCACATTGCCGAAACTTGCAAGCAGTTTTTGGCTCTCCTTTCTTCAATTTTTGTGGCAAGATTTGAAGAAGTTGTGCATTCAAAATCACAACAAAGGCTAGCACCTTCAAGGGATCATACATAGGTGATATGGGAAACTAATCCTTGAGCTTGGAAGGATCAAACTCGACTTGGAGTCCCTCTTTTCTTCTTGGCCGAGAGCTTCACTGCACAAGGGAGGAGTTTTTTCGCATCATCTAAGCATCCATTTTCAAGTATTGTGAGTATGATTCCGCCATACTTCAATTTATTCATTCATGTATTTATATATTTTGCTTGTTCTTGTTGATCTTGGGGCTTGGTTATTTTTTCCAACAATTGGTATCATTGAGCTTAAAGAGCATGCAAATATATTAGGATGTTATTTGGGGAAAATTTATGATAGCATGATTGATAGTTTTGCTTGATTAAATATGCTTAGATTATGTTATTTAGATTATACATCACTCATTTATGGAAAAATAAATTGGATTAATTTTTCCAACCCAAATGAGGCTTGGCCGAATACATGCAAGCATCGGACTAGATGATTTTTTAATTTTAAGACATTAGATGACTTGAAACCATATGGAAGATGATTGTAACTCGATTGGATTGATGAAAACGAAATCGGAACCATTTTTAATCACCTTGGCCGAATGCTTGATGGAGGATTAGGGACTTGCTTGATTTTTTGATTAAATAATGTTGGACATATATTTAAGATAAAAATATGATTAATGGATTGATTAATTTGATATTTTGGGAATATTGATTTAAAGGATTAATCATGATAATAACTTTAATTAATAAGTTATAAAATTTGGAATTTTAAAATTTGGTTAGTTGGGCTTAATTTTGAATTGGGCCTAAAACTATTATATTTGGAATAAGGGCTTGGTTGGGCCAAGTAGATTTGGACCATTTGGATAGGATCCAAAATGGGCCTAAATCACACCATTTAAGCCCAAATGTAATAAATGGGCTTTTATGTTTAATTGGGCCTTATGGGCTTGATATTGATTTTATGGCATGAGGGTGATTCCTTATTGGGCTTGGTAATTGGGTTTGACCCATACATTGACCAAAACCCAAGCCTAAAGAAATCAATTGAAAGCCCATCAGACTTTAATTAAACGGACATTAGATGTTAGTTGGGCTTTGAGACCCGATTGTATTAGATTTGGAATCTAAGTTATAAAAGCACAATAAAAGTGTAAATATTTAATTTAATTTAGAATTAAATAATAGGATTAGTATTGAATACGACTTAAATTGGATTTAACGAGTAGTTCGATATTAATTCGTGAATTCATACTATAAGTATTTATTCTCAAATTGAGTTGGACTCGCGCAAATGCAAACATTGTTGTGAGTATGATTCCGCCATACTTCAATTTATCATTCATGTATTTATATATTTTGCTTGTTCTTGTTGATCTTGGGGCTTGGTATTTTTTCCAACATGCACTTGCCTTGTACTAATTTTTTAAGCAGTATACAACATGTTGGTTTTTTCCATTATTGGAAATGCGGATTTTATATTGTTAGGTTCTATTCTAATTAGATTTGAGTTTTAACATATTTTAAGTTTGTAATCAAGTTAAAATGATTGTGTCATTTACATTCTTATAATATTTTAAGTAATAAATCTTTTCATTAACTTTCAAAAAATAGTAATATTTTAAATAACAGTAATAAAAGTAACTTCAAAATGCTCATCTAAATTTAATATTCAAATAACAATTTGTTTAGAATGAAAATATAAACTCCCTTCTAAATGATTCTTCAGATCCAAATAGGTGTGGTTAATAGACAATCTCAAATCTCGAATCTCGATTGGGATTTTGTATCTTTCGGTACGGGATTTATGATGAAAAATATTCTCGTATAAATATTTGGATTGGCACTCGGGACGACTCGTCATCCCACACAAAAAATCAGACTAAGATACGAGACGAAAAAATCGTACCGAATCCCGAATTTTACTTAAAAAATCTCAAATTCCAATCAAGATTTGAGAACTCGGACCATTCAGTTTAAGATTCGTAACGATTTTTCATATCAAATTATAATCGAGATGAGACGCAATAGGAAGAGACCCAACCAAAATGAGACGAGATCCAATCAGGACAAGATGATATGACTTATAAGCAGGCGAATAGTAAATATCAACCCAGGTTTGATTAAATCTTTAAGTAACCTCTTAACCATGATTAACCCTTTAACAATAACGAATTTAATATTGACTAATGTTGTAAAGAGACGCTTAAACCCCAACCGACACAAGTAATTATTTTGTTTTTATTGAGAAAACATAATCATTATATATTAGTTAACTTAATTGAATAGACTTGATTAATTTAAACAAGGTTCATTTGCCAAAATGCTAAATCTTTAACCACCAAATCCATTGTATTTGATATTACCACTACACCTTCTCATTGCCTACAAGAAAAATCTCACCAGAAAGTGAATGAGTTGAGGAGCTTCTTCTCAAATTTCTTCAATTGCCAATGTCATTTTTGAAGGGTAAATTGATAATCTCAAGCTTTATTCCAAGCATGTGAGTCCCCATAATCCTTTTTCTTCTCTGATTTCGGATGGTGCATGAATTTTTATTCTTATTTTCGAAATGCTCATGAACCATAGTTTCCAACTTTGAGCATTTGAGCTTGAGACACGTTGATAGCATATGTAGTCATGCCTTTTCATGTAGATATAAACATGTATTAGATTTGTTTATCAACATATCCAATTTTCCTTAATTTAGAGGGGGTTGGCCGAAAGTGATAAGGGAAGACTGTTGTTTTGTTGTGTTTTGAGGAAAATGAAAATATTTAGACCTGGATTCTTGGTTTGGAGTTGAAAGAACCCAATGTAGTGTGATCAAGCCCTTGGCCAATTGTGTATGGATGGATTATATTTTGTGAATTGATGATACTAGATAATGACTTGTGTTTGAATGAGGACTGAAATGAGTTTATGATAAATTGAGTTGATTTTGGATGAGAGTGTTGAGGATTGCTTTGAGATATTATCATGAAAGGTTGATGTTTAGCCCTGAAATTGGGTGAGTGTTGCGACACCAAAGAGCTTGTGTCCACGACGCGTAACAAAAGAGGTGCCATTTATCTCGACTGCTGTTTTTGTGGGCATCTCCACGCTCAACACTTGGTGTCGCGACATGGTGCAAAAGGTGCTCTCTACCCTCGGGTCTGATTATGTGGAGGTCGTGACGTTTAACACTCAACGTCACGATGCGTAACAAGAAAATTCATCTGCTTCAAGTCTGACCAAGTGGGGGTTGCGACGTGCAACATCCAGCGTCGCGACGCGTACCCATTTCCCCAGGATCAATTTTATCCCATTTCAAATTCATCCTAAGATGTTATGGCCAGCGAAGGGTTTTGTATCGACACTATACATATATTATACATGTTTACAAGCATAGTTCATGACTCTTATACTATTAAGTCTCGATTATAATATTATTGGCAGGCTAAATCTGTGAGTGAACTTTTTTTTTTTCAATTGATTTTACTTAATTGCTTTTTGATTTGAGGTAATTTTTAACGTATTAGGGCATAGCCAAGTGGATTTACAATTATATTATGAATGAGCATGTTTCGAAAGTTTTGATGTGAAAAGCATGATTCTATGATTTTTGTGTTGGTTTTTCTAAGGTCCCAAGATCAAATCAAGACATGAAATAATGCGTGAATACATCACGGAGGTAGCGGAATACTTCACATTGATCGGTTGAGTCGATTTGAAGACGAATGAAGCCCAAA
Source organism: Zanthoxylum bungeanum (assembly GCA_019454045.1). Taxonomy (NCBI): domain Eukaryota; kingdom Viridiplantae; phylum Streptophyta; class Magnoliopsida; order Sapindales; family Rutaceae; genus Zanthoxylum; species Zanthoxylum bungeanum. The sequence goes on from SKCR01049223.1 coordinate 25,879, forward strand.
ACGCACTGCCCTGCACTTCAGCGCAAACTGCTGGCAGTCCACTGCCCTGCAAAACAGAAATTTGAGTGAAGAAACGGAGCTCCTAGCTTCGTCGGATGGATCCCGTCTCATGGTCGAACCTCCCTACCACCTTCGCAAGACTTGTAAGTGTGCTAGCACTTGATTTTTCACCATGAAATCACTCTTTGCTTCCCTAAAGTCCACACCATTTCTCTTTTCCAAACCAGTCCAAGAATTTCTTCATTTGGGCGTGAGAGAAGAGAGATTTTGAGAGAGATGAAATGTGTTTAAGTTAAAAAGATTTACCAAAATCAATTTATATTTATGCCATAATGTTTATTAAATAAATAATAAACTTATGACACAAAACATGCAATGGCTTAGAGTGTCAAACACTCAACTCCATGCAAAACCATTGAGTGTATTGTACACAATCTTCATGCAATGCATTAGAATTAAATAATGCATATATGACATGTGTCATGTGGGCCCCACACGTTTCCAAATGAAAGTGGGCCCACGTGCACTCACGCGTTCGGGTTCGATATTTCCGAAATACCGAGCTTACGTCGCGACGTTAATTAAATCGAATAATTGCGCCTAGCGAAATTATTATTTACGTCGCTAACGATTAATTCTAAATTAACTCGTTTGCCCGAATTAAAATCTAATTTTAATTCCGCGTCGAAATCTAATTTCGTTTAATATATCGAATATTTAATTTACCGATTAATTCCAAATTAATCGTTATCTCTCTCTAGACGATATTTTATCCTAGATAAAATATCTCCGTAATTAATCCTAGATTAATTTTCTCTCTCTTCTATTATAATCCCAGATTATTCAAGAGTGCGAGTTGTGCGTCATCGGTGGATTATCGGGAAGCGACCCATGAGATCCCCGGATAATCTGGCAGTAAATACGGTCGTCGGAGTATCCGAATCACGTACGTACCAAGTACTACTTCTTCTACCGATTTACGAGACAAGGTCGACTCCTAGCAAAGCACCAAGTCTTCCCAAGTTCTCCGGACATATTCATCAAAGAATATCAAAGATCTGTATCAATCGCGTAGTATACAATTGTATTGTGCATATCGGCCCAGTATCGGATAATCACGTGCTAGGGCTGGGGCTGGATAAGTGTCTGCCCCGTCCGAAACACATATCGGATGTCTGGTAACTAGTCTCTATAATCGGATATTCATGACCTGGTCATAATATCACGATTGGATGCGCATCACTTAAGAGCACTAATACCGTATCCTGCGTGACATCATCTCCATTATGACTGGAGTGACACTTCCGTCTTGACATCACATCCAATACACTACGATTCCTGATAAACCCAGAAGAGGTGAACACAGAACCAGTTAAGATCCCCACCACCAAAACCAAAGTTTACCGATTGTCGTAAGTATTAGCGATGTAAGTCTCAGGTTAAGACTATACACACCTACCTTGATTTCGGCCTCCCATAGACACCTAGTCATAATACCAATGGGATTCCGAAGGGTCTATCCAGAGCGAAGCTGTTTCCCGTACCATCGGTGAAACACGACCTCCTATCGCACTTGCACAAGTATCCAATACTTATATATATGAGAACTATGCCGTTGTGCCCTCACAACGCGCACAAGTGCAATACTAGCCTATTCCGCATTATCGATGTCCAGTCTCGATAATACTACGGCTAGGGATATTTAATGATTAATCCTTCGTGGACTGATACTGTCTCATATCATCTCAATCCAGGAACTAATCATAGGGACCTCTCTTCATTTATATATCTATGGTGATCTAATCACAAATGACGAGAGTGCAATTTCCTTGTTACATAGTTAATTTGCTACAACAACACAATGATCTGTGCAAATAGTGACGCTATGGGTCATATTATCCAACAATCTCCCACTTGGCACATAGCCAGTCACTCGAGTGTCTAACACCCGAACTATGTAAGGTTCGCTCAAATTGCTGAGGAAAGGTTTTCGTCAGCGGATTTGTTCGATTATCGTTTGACGCGATTTATACGATCATCACATCGCCACGATGTATGATCCGAACGAATCAGATGATATAGAGTATATATCTGGATCGTCGATGAGACCTTTAATTCCTTAGCCTGTGCTGATGCCTAGCTCAGCTGCTAACAGAACTATATCTAATCTAATTAGATTTATTTTCGATCCAAATGGCTTCTATTGCTGCCTCAGCTGCAGCAATAATCCGCATTTGTTGTTTATTCGGCAACAGTTATCTTGCTTGGAAGATTTCCAGCTCACTGTCCCGTTATTCAAACTTTATAGTACCGTAGTATTTAACTGTTTGGAAACTTGCAGCAGTGATCCCAGTCACTTCAAGTTCTCCTTCTCCATAGTTTAAGATAGCATCTTTAGTTCTCTGAGATACTAACAGATGTTCTTAACTTCAATCCAGTGACTGTCACTTGGATTGACCTGATTGTGACTCCATATGCTTGAAGCGTATGAGACACCAATACAAGTACATTTTAATGTACAATTTCCCAGAGAGTGTTAACAACTCCAAATCTATCCCAGTAGATCTTTATTCCTCTAATAAAGGTTGTTATCTCCCAGAATTCTACGGAGAATTTCTATTGAAAGCCAAGCTTTCAACAATAGCTTTATGGGAATTTCACTGTCAGTGCGCTCTCCCACTAACCTCCTTATATACACAAGAATTATTTCGTTTTGAGTCAAATCATAAACCATTATGATTATTTCAAAACGACAGTTCCAAGAACCTTATGCTTGCATCAATCCAAACATGGATCGAATAACCCGCAAACCTTGTTTGTCGGTTATACAAAATCGTCAGGATGTGTAAACATCCTCCAAAAGGTTTCCTTTTCAGGAAAGCGATTTTGATTTGTAACTGACATATTTCATAAATGAAATATACAGTTATCAACAAGCATCTTCAAAATGGATTTACCATGGCAACAGGTAAAAGGTTGAACCGTTATTAACATAATGTTGATAACGATACCTTTCCGTCAAAAGCTTAGCTTTGCACGTTGGTATGTTGCCTTCCATGTATGTCTTCCTTGAAGACGTTAATGTACCATAGGCACAACGCCTTGTGGTACAACAACTAGTATCCAAACATAGTTGTTATACATGGAATCCATTTCGGACTCATGGCACTTTGCCATAACAGGGAGTCGATACCTCGTATCACTTCCTCATAACGTAGTCGGATGGTACACCTCCATAAGATTGACATCTTTATGGGGTGAGATCAGAAACCCATACCCTAGGTTGTTTTCTGACTCTATCCGATCTACGAAGTTCTTGTGTATTTGAAGATTAATGGTATAGTTTCATCATAGATGAACTATTTGTGTTCCATTACGGACTTCGTGCCTAGAACAGTATCACTCCGATTTTTCATCGAGTATCACTATCCTCCCACTGACCACTGCATATCGGTATTCCTCTCAGGAAAACCGCATGGTGAGCAACAATTACATTGTTCTCATGTGGGATTTATAAGTACTATACTTAAGGTTTCCCTTAGGATAACCTATATTGGCACTTATCCAATTTGGGTCCTTAGTTTGGTATCATCCAAACGCTATGCCTGGCATACCCAAATTATCAGGAATGAGAAACCTCGTTTCTTCCCTGTTCATATCCTATATGATATCTGTCAAACAGATTTATATGGAACCTTATTCTAAATAAGTTTTGCACTGTTAATACATATCCTGTTGAAGGAAACAGTAGCTCAGAGCGACTCGTGATAAACCTTATCTTGTCCAACAAAATTCTGTTTTTAGTTCGGACACACCGTCAAACTGACGTGTCTCGAAAGGAGTCCTCATATGAAAGAATACCGTACTCTTTCATGTACATATGAAACTTACTGCTTAAGTATTTTCCATTACGGTTTTACCGTGGCGCATAATACTATAGCCGATCTTTTTTCTACTTCGTGTCGAAACTCTAAAAGTTTCCGATCTGTGTTCTTCAAAAGAAACACATAACCATAACGTGATGTCACATCCGTTAAGGTCACGAAATATTCATGTTAACATCTAGCCTAGCTAGATATGGGCCCACTTACTTCACCATGAATAGGGCTAACAGATCGGTGGCCCTTTTACTATTACCAAGTAAATAGTATTTTAGGTATTTAACCTAATAAACTAGATTCGTAGACCTTATTTGAATAGTCAAATCAGTCAGTCTAGTACCCACTCTTAAAAAAGTGGATATACGAGTCTTGTTTAATTGTGTCCTAGACAACAATGCCACAAATAAGTCTCTATTGATCAAATCAATTTGAGCTATTTATTTGTCATTTTATATGTTTGAGATTTTATTTATATTCAAAATAAAATTCTGTTATTTACATCCAATGTATTTATCTCAGTATCATCTTTATATAATGAAACACTTTAGTGTTCTAGAATATAAAGGTTTTATCCGCATTGGATTAAACACTGATATAGAGATAATGTCTCTAGTTAAACTAGTTACATTATAACATTTCCTAATTTAAGTACATACCCAAAGGGCAGTTCCTAAACTTAGGTATCTACGGTCGAAACAGCGACTTTCGTCCCGTTTCCAATTCGCAGAGAAATCTCGGCTTGAAGCCAGTATCCAGCTCACAGCGGATTCTGAACGTCAATACATATATGTATTATGTACCACACTAAGTATTTAAAATTCAATTTCAATACTAGTAGTGAACATAACTTTGACAAATATTTTTAAAGTTAGAGCCTCGCCCTTTCTTTAATTCCTTCGTGTCTTCCATATCCAAATGGTAGTCACTTTGGGATATGTCAATTATCCTTTTCAATATTTCACAAACCTTTGGGCAAGCCTTGGGTTTTAGAATATCGAAACGATGTGCACCTTGTGCTACATGCCCATTGCAAACTTTGACTTTTCTCCACTAGAATAGTCAATTAATTCTCCAAGAATTATTATTGCAATTTTAATACTTTTAAATCTAAAGATAGATTTATTATAAGTATATTAATTAAGCACTAAAGTCATCATCACAATAAATATTCCAAAGACTTTATGCTCTACTATTTGCTTAATAATGGGCTTAGTCATAATAAGTTATTTTATAAAATAAATTAACCTATTATTAATTCCCAATTGAAAATTAAATCATTTAAAACATTTAATCCAAAGATTATATATTTTAAATATTCAACCTTTCAATTCTTTCATGATTTTAATAGTCCAACTATTTAATCAATTTTAATAAGGTACTATTTATTATAATGATTACAATAATCCATTTATTTAATCAACTATAATCTTATATTGATTACTATAATCCAATTATAAAATCAACTATCATTTTAATTCAATTATATTGATTACTATAATCCAATTATAAAATCAACTATATTTAATTCAATTATATGATTACTATAATCCAATTATAAAATCAACTATAATTTTAATTCAATTATATTGATTACTATAATCCAATTATAAATCAACTATAATTTGAATAAGTTTGTATATAGTCCAACTATATATATTTAAAACAACATAAAATATTAGTCCAACTAATACTTTTGATTAATACGACGAGTAAATATAAATGAGCGTGTTTAGCGAGTAATTGAACGAATGTTGCAAATTCAATACTTGCCTCCCACTATTTTTCGTCGAGCCTCTAACCCTCTGTGGAGTACTCGGGAAACCGTGTTTCCTAGTGGGCTAGGATCCTATTAAATAACACCAAACCTTGACTTTGGCCAATAAAAGCTGTATGCTATTTAACTAGGTAGATCTCTCAGATCAATTGGATCTCATCCAATTCCTAGATCCGGTTAGGTGGACATCCAAGTCCGAAACATATGTATAATGTCAATGTATCCATTACATTTTCCTAACCCTATCCTCCGAATCATCTAGGCCTTGGCTTTGGCCAAAAACAAACCTAATGATTCCAGTTAAGCGGGACCCATTGACGAGGAAAGTTTCGTAATCAATGTCATTGGACAAAAAGTGATCTTGACTTTGGCCAATAAAAATCACGATTTGGACAAGACACCGATATGCAACAAACTCTCATGATTCAAGTACATCCTTGATTGACAAAGGTCTTGACTTTGGTCAAAAACAAACCAATGCCAACTTCGGATCTTGAACAAGAATCATTCAATGGAAGGATATTTGCTTAATATAGATTGAGGGATTTTCGCGTGCAAATTGGCTACCAATTTAATTATCTTTGTTAGGTCTCATCATCATACACCCTTAAACATGCATTCTAAATACATAATAAAGCGAGTATGAAATAAAATAATAATGATATGCGGATGGATACTTAACACATTGATCCTAGATCAAATCTCTCCCTTTCTCACTCAAGCTAGCACTTGTACTACTTCTACCCGTTACACTACACTTCTAAAGAAACCTCATATATATAGAGGGGAATAGGTGAGAAGAGAATACAAAGAGAAAGAAGGTGATAAGGCTGGACACGCAGGTCCAATTTAATAAATCGAATTTATTACAACAATTTCTAAAATTGCCCACCCGACTAATATCCATCCGATATACATTATTCATTCAACATAACCACGTATTCACACACATAAGCATGCTATCAATCAATCTAATCAAATTAATTAATCTGATAATTAAGTGATCATCCAATGTTCAAACAACGATTTGATTTTGTTCGAGTCAAACTCGTTTTTGTGAACAAGTACTCAAAGTACAAATTCAAGAATTAAATTAAACTACATCATTAAATCTAATTTAACATGTATTTAATACTAATTCACTATTCAATTCCAAATTAAATATTCCACTTATATTAATAAACCTTTTACGATTTAAATTCCAAATTCAATCGCGTCGGGACTCAAATTCCGATTAACGTCCAACGTCAATTCAATTGAAGTCCAATGGGCTTTAACTAATTTCTTTAGGCATGGGCTTCGGCAACCAAAGCCAATAGTGGAATCACCCAAAATGCCTTAGAAATCAATTTCGGCCCATTAGGCCCAATTAAACATTAAAGGTTCATTAGTCGCAATTGGGCTTTATGGTTAAGGTTTTGGGCCCAATTGGATCCAATCCACTTGGCCTAAACCAAACTTGATAAAATCAAGCCAAAGGCCCATTACAACAATTCAAGCCCAAATCCAATTTAGCCTAAATAATTAAATTACACTAATCCAATTACGCAATTTAATTACCTAAAGTGCATTACATGATTAATCGACTAAATCAATATTTTTAAAACACCAAATTAGTCTTATTAATCATATTCAATTCATTATCATATGTCAAACACATTAAATGAAAAATCAAACCCATATTACATGCTTCTAAGTCTCGGCCAAGGAAGGTTATTTTGTCCGATTTGAATTCAATCCGATTAATTACACAATCGACAACGTATGAACTTCCCGAATGATTTCATACACATCCAATGTTCATAAAATCAAAATTACCAAGACATTAAAGGGCATTGTAGATTCGGCCAACATAAGGAATTTAGGGATTTTGTTCAATTCAAAATTCAATCCAATTAATTTCAAATTAAAATCATCCTACATGATTCTAACTCATCCAATGAATCAAAAATCAAAAAATTCCAAATCTCCAAATGCCTTATACCATTCGGCCAAGCTCCATCAATTGGGGAAAATTGATCCAATCATTATTTTCATTAAATTGATCCAATCAAAACCTTAATTAAACATGTTATAAGCATACTCAAACATTCAATTCATTCAAATCATGCTCAAAAACAAGTTTACCCAAATTTTAAAGCCCAACATTTTTCATGCTTGCAACATTAGCTCTTGATGCCATTGTTGGTTTATTCTAAGGTCCCAAGATCAAATCAAGACATGAAATAATGCGTGAATACATCAACGGAGGTAGCGGAATACTCACATTGATCGGTTGAGTCGATTTGAAGACGAATGAAGCCCAAAAACGCACTGCCCTTCACGCCAAACTGCTGGCAGTCCACTGCCCTGCAAAACAGAAATTTGAGTGAAGAAACGGAGCTCCTAGCTTCGTCGGATGGATCCCGTCTCATGGTCGAACCTCCCTACCACCTTCGCAAGACTTGTAAGTGTGCTAGCACTTGATTTTTCACCATGAAATCACTCTTTGCTTCCCTAAAGTCCACGCCATTTCTGGTTCCAAAACAGTCCAAGAATTTCTTCATTTGGGCGTGAGAGAAGAGAGAGTTTTTGAGAGAGATGAAATTGTGTTAAGTTAAAAGATTTACCAAAAATCAATTTATATTTATGCCATAATGTTTATTAAATAATAATAAACTTATGACACAAAACATGCAATGGCTTAGAGTGTCAAACACTCAAACTCCATGCAAACCATTGAGTGTATTGTACACAATCTTCATGCAATGCATTAGAATTAAATAATGCATAATATGACATGTGTCATGTGGGCCCCACACGTTTCCAAATGAAAGTGGGCCCACGTGCACTCACGCGTTCGGGTTCGATATTTCCGAAATACCGAGCTTACGTCGCGACGTTAATTAAATCGAATAATTGCGGCTAGCGAAATTATTATTTACGTCGCTAACGAATTAATTCTAAATTAACTCGTTTGCCCGAATTAAAATCTAATTTAATTCGGCGTCGAAATCTAATTTCGTTTAATATATCGAATATATTAATTTACCGATTAATTCCAAATTAATCGTTATCTCTCTCTAGACGATATTTTATCCTAGATAAAATATCTCCGTAATTAATCCTAGATTAATTTCTCTCTCTCTCTATTATAATCCCAGATTATTCAAGAGTGCGAGTTGTGCGTCATCGTGGATTATCGGGAAGCGACCCATGAGATCCCCGGATAATCTGGCGGTAAATACGGTCGTCGGAGTATCCGAATCACGTACGTACCAAGTACTACGTTCTACCGATTTACGAGACAAGGTCGACTCCTAGCAAAGCACCAAGTCTTCCCAAGTTCTCCGGACATATTCATCAAAGAATATCAAAGATCTGTATCAAGCGTAGTATACAATTGTATTGTGCATATCGGCCCAGTATCGGATAGTCACGTGCTAGGGCTGGGGCTGGATAAGTGTCTGCCCCGTCCGAAACACATATCAGATGTCTGGTAACTAGTCTCTATAATCGGATATTCATGACCTGGTCATAATATCACGATTGGATGCGCATGACTTAAGAGCACTAATACCGTATCCTGCGTGACATCATCTCCATTATGACTGGAGTGACACTTCCGTTTGACATCACATCCAATACACTACGATTCCTGATAAACCCAGAAGAGGTGAACACAGAACCAGTTAAGATCCCCCACCACCAAACCAAGTTTACCGATTGTCGTAAGTATTAGCGATGTAAGTCTCAGGTTAAGACTATACACACCTACCTTGATTTCGGCCTCCCATAGACACCTAGTCATAATACCAATGGGATTCCGAAGGGTCTATCCAGAGCGAAGCTGTTTCCCGTACCATCGGTGAAACACGACCTCCTATCGCACTTGCACAAGTATCCAATACTTATATATATGAGAACTATGCCGTTGTGCCCTCACAACGCGCACAAGTGCAATACTAGCCTATTCCGCATTATCGATGTCCAGTCTCGATAATACTACGGCTAGGGATATTTAATGATTAATCCTTCGTGGACTGATACTGTCTCATATCATCTCAATCCAGGAACTAATCATAGGGACCTCTCTTCATTTATATATCTATGGTGATCTAATCACAAATGACGAGAGTGCAATTTCCTTGTTACATAGTTAATTTGCTACAACAACACAATGATCTGTGCAAATAGTGACGCTATGGGTCACATTATCCAACATTTTGGAGGCATGGGGAAAAACCCACCTCAGTTGTGACTTATGGAATTGACGGACATAGATGATGTGTGCACACGTAGTTCAGGGCTAGGCGACAGCGATATGTAACACCCCAAGCCCCTAGATTCAGGGTCAACATGGTAGCATTGATCAACACATCTGGCTTTTGTTTAGGGGCTTGGGGGACGGTGATACGTAACTATGGGACACAGAACTGGACGACTCATGCTGTTCTAGGCTCGCGGCCTAGTCGGGAGTATGGAGTAGCCACTGGGGACTAAACCAGAGAATAATGGAGTCGCCACCCGGTGTGAACCGGGAAAATGAGATTTAAGGCCGCACTCACCCCTCGCAAGGGAATACCTCAAACCGTTGGGTTCAGAATGGTCCATTACTTATGTCACTTGTAATGAAAGGATTTGTGTAATACTTTAACCAAGCTTAAGTAACACTTATTTCCAAGAGTATCATGCTTCTAAATCCATATACAAAAATATAACTTACACCGAAATTTGCATATATTTCACATCTAAGATTGTATGCTTGAAAGTACATCAAAGTAGTAACGAACATACAACTTCATTGGCATATTGTATTCATGGAAACACAAGCACACACTAACCACGCAAGCACACATAAAAGCGAATCAAATAATGGCGAACATGTGATTTCATAGACATATCATACTTATACGTGCGAAAGCATAAACAAATAGCCATTACATGTCCATGTGTAAATAAATGAGTCAACTAAGTACATAATGCAAAAAGACACTTAAGGATGCAATTAGGCATTAAAGTAAGCATGCTATGACGTGGTGCAAAAGAAGATAACTAATATGGACACAAACACACATGTGAGCACTTTTCCAAGTGGTACGTGGAATTGTATCCCAAGTACAGACTGCACTACCGTCCATTCGGAATCGGCTACGGAATTTATATCTGGGTTTCCATCCGATATACCACAAGAAATAATACTCAAAATGCTATCACGACATGGATACATAAATGATAATAAATCAAGCTAAGACAAGGATAGAAGATGCAATCAATAGATGAAAGACGCGGCAAATATCGTGGTAAAGGTAGCCTTTTAGGATTTTCTTCCCCCAAATGGAGAACCTTTTTAGTCCAACACAATAAGCCCATGCGCTTTCATTACAATGCGTACAAAGATAAATATAACTATATGGAACTTCGTATACCCGATTGAACACATCTTATATTCAACCGAATATACATCAACCGACGCGACAAAGCATCATGGTCAAGGATTTTAACCCCTCAGAATAAGGGACCTTTAATCCAACTTACTAAGCCCATGAGCTCGATCACATAATTCATATGAAAAATAAAGACAATAATATCAAACTTAGTGTACCCGATTGAACATATCTTACATTCAACCGAACATACATCAACCGGCGCGGCAAAGCATAGTGGTAAAAGGGTTTTAACCCCTCAAAATATGGGACCTTTAATCTGACTTACTAAGCCCATGCGCTCGGTCGCATCATGTATACAAAGAATAAAGACAATAATATCAAACTTAGTATACCCGATTGAACACATCTTACATTCAACCGAATATGCATCAACCGGCGCGGCAAAGCATCGTGGTAAAGGGTTTTAACCCCTCAAAATAGGGGACCTTTAATCCAACTTACTAAGCCCATGCGCTCGATCACATAATTACATAAACAAGTAAACATGCAAAATTCAAATGACGAATAATAAATAAATCAAAGCAACATAAAACAAAAGAAGGTGCCGTTTACTCAAGCGGTACGTGGAGTTGTATCCCGAGTACACATCATACTACGTCCATTCGGAATCGGCTATGAAATTTATGTCCGGGTTTCCATCCGATATAACGCGAGAGTTGACACATCTTTCTTTTATTCCAAGGCCACAACATACAATATTTCACAATTCATGCACTTTCTATCTATTCAAGGGCCACAACATGCTTCACTCAAAAATAATCATGCAAACGAAACTCAATAAATAATAAAAATACAACTGAAAACAAGTGTGAAAAATACCCTCAGGTCTAACCTTTTATGTCGACTTTCGGACTCACGTTTCACGGCCGTCAGAAGGGCTATCGCTCCGCAACTCTTCCGGTTCACTGGATTAACGTCTTAGCTCGCTGTTTCGCTGTTTTGGTCGCTGTTTTCACTCCGCTTTATTGCCGCTTTTGCCGTATTTTCTGGTCACTACTTCACTGATTTTAGGGATTGTTTTTATCTCAGTTTTGGTACTATTTTAGGGTGGTGTTTGGGTCTGTTTTGGGCTTCTGTTTTTTGAAGGGTTTAGGAAGCAGTCTTGTCACTGTTTTGGGGTTGATTTAGGGTGTTTTCTGGACTGGGGTTAAGAGGGCCGATGTCTTTTGTTTATTTGTGAAGAGTGGCATTTGGCAGTTAATGGTGTGAAGCGTGGGGCTATGAGACTGTGACGTGCGTACGTGAATTGGTGATGAGCTGTGTGGTTTATGAGATGGGCGCTGATGGTGGGCTTCACGTGAGGCTAATGGTTTTATTGCTATAAGGGCTGATTGAGTGAAGGCAAAGGGCAGCAACATGAACGTGCGTGAGGGTGAGATAGGTGGCTTCGGGAAGGGGTGAGTGTTAGTGGGTTGTGGCTGCACAGAGTGTATTGTGAGGGCTAGTGAGTGCGTGCAGTTTTAGTTAATGGTGGCGTTGATGTGGCGTGATCTGCTGTTGAAGGGGATTTTTTTGGCGTGAAGGGTTTATTTTATTTGCTTGTTAAAGGTTCGAGAGGCAAGGGTTCATGATGGAGGGAATAGGGTTTGTTTATATAGGCAAGAGCTAGAGTTTATCCTTGTCTCACAAGGAAGGGATTTTGGAATTAAAGAGAGGATTTGATTTGGTGTTGGATAAGGAAATCAATGGATATGATTTGGTTTCAAGTAAGGTAAATACAAGATTGAGGGGGGACAAATTTTGGTGAAATAGGAAGGTTAAATATTTGATTGGTGTTAATTAGGCATTTAATTTGTTAGATTAGGAAGTCAATATTTTTAATTGGTTATGATTGATTTTAATTAGGCATAATATTTCTTTGATTTAGTATATAATATTTTGGATTAGGAAGTTACAATATTTTAATTTGGTATAATTATATTTTATGTCTTATTTAATTTGGTAAATGACTTAATTAATATTTTATTTAGTTAATATTTAATTTAATTTGGGTGTATTTTAGAGGCCATGGGCGTGTGGGCCTAGGTGGGTGTGGGCATGGGCTTTGTCTTGGTAAGGTAGGTGTTGTGTTGGTTTGGTGAGTGGGTTTGGGCCAAGGTTAAATGGTTCTGGGTTTTTTAGGCTAAATGTGTTTTAAAACAAAGGTCCAACGAGCGAGCTTGGAGCTAAACAAGTGAATAAAAATCTAATGAAACACCGATTCCCTTCCGACGACCGTTTCTCGCAATATCCTTAACTAAAAAGAAAGTGTCTCCAGATGAGACTCATCATAGGGACTCACATGCAAAAATGCAATGCCTACAGTAACGTCCCAAATCTACTAGATTTCAAGACTAGGGAGACAGTGATACATAATGCCCCTAGACCCTAGATTTAGGGATAGGGTGGTGGCATGCATTGGGGGACTATGATACATAACGGCCCAATGGCATGGATTTGCACATATGGCTCCAATTCAGTGGCTTGGGGGACGGCGATACGTAACGCCCCAAGACCACTAGTTTAGGCGTATGGGGGGACGATGATATGTAACGCTCTCATGCGTCAGATTTTTAGGAACATATTTTATAGATAGATTTTCAGAGATAGATTTTCAATGACAGATTTTCAGATATATACGATTTTCAGACACATAATAGTTTTTTAAAAGATTTTCAGAAAGAATTTAATTTTACAGAAAATCCTAGGGTTTTACATGCAAAAGGTTTTTCAGAAAGATTTTTCCAGAAGAAGAATTGTTTTCAAATAAGAAAACGAATTTTCAGAAAAGATCAGTTTTTCTCGAGATGATTTCCAATTCAGAAAAATGAATTTCTTTGTCACGTATTTCGGTTTCAGTTTTAAAAATATCCACTAATTAGGTCGTTCAAACGATCTAATCCCCCTACTAGTATTTCTGGTTTGTAGGTATGCCCGGAGGACGAGCTCGAGAGGATGGATACAAATGGCAGTCACTAGGGTGTTTGGGTTTACCAGGTCAAGTCAGAGACACAGTTCAATCAGAGTCAGAGTAAAGTCATGTATCAGTCAATCGTATAGTCAAGATTGTGTGTAATTGAGTTAAAGTGTCCATGACAGAGTTATAAATGTATTATTATTGGGTACATACTTATGAGTATTAAATTGCATTTCATGTTATTAAGTTGGGCAATGGTCCTTATGCATGAGTTTGGGATTGAGATGAGATTAGTAGTGATGATCATAGTTAGAAAGTCAGAGACTCAGGGGGATAGGTTGGCCTATTCTCTACCGATAGCATCTCCGGGAGAGAGATGTTACAAAGATGGTAATAGAGCATGGTCTAGGGAGTCAGTCACTGTAGTGGGTAGAGTGTTGGGGTCTTATATACGTAATATCCCTGGGATACCCGTATGCGAGCACTACCTTCCAGTATCTGATCCTCAAGTGCGTCCTCAAGTCATATAGAAAGGTTGTAAGAATTCCCAAAGCTACTTGAATTTTCTTCTTGATGAAAGTAACTATACTCCTTATCCTAGATGAGAATTCTTCTGTAGTCATCCTGTCTTATTATCATAAGATCAAGATAAGTTATGAAATTATATAGTAAAGTTCTAAGAATACCCACTCAAGGGAGTAGAAAGAGAAAAAGAAAGTTTATAAGAAAAGTAAGGAATGAAGTACAGATACTTAAAACAACCAGAGGCAATAAGAGGTAGAGATACAAAATATGATATCAAAGGAAATGCCAGAACTTATAAAAGTAAGGGATATATAATAAGCCCGAGCCAGAATAAAAATGTTGAATTGACCTAAGTAAGATTTCTTCCTTTTTCCTAAGATTCCTTCGAGCAGATCCAAAAGTATTTAAATACTTTGTACAAATAATGAGCCTTTTGAGTATGGAGGAATAGTCATGAAGGCAATAGAAGTAAGAAATCAGGATTAATCGTGGAAGTTTCCAATGGACATGAGGTGCCACAAATGATGTATGGATTCTAGACACCCAAAACCAGACTCTTAAGAGATAAAGTGAATGACGTCAGAAAAGTGAATTAGTTGCCTTGCTAAGAAATCTGATATAGATAAGGCCCTGATTTACCCCAGATTCTAGCCTCTTAGTGACACTGGTTAAAGAAACTGTCCTGACAGAGTCTATCTCATACCTGTCTTACATGGTAATGGCTTTACCAGGACATAGAATACCAGTACAAGGACATCGACATCCGTTGAGATATAAAATTATTGTTCCATCCTTTACCAACATAAATAGAGATAACAATAAGAAATTTCAATACCCACAATGCTATATTCTGAGACAAAGGCAACAAACCTTGAGAAATTGTTCACCCAAAAAGAGACCAAGGAGTCTTCTAAGGCTAGAAAGTAAAGAACCCAACAAAATCCAAAATGGGCAAGTTTACAGTTTTAGTGTCTCTAAGACATGCCCAAGGATCCTAAACATGATTCTAGTGTGAATAATTCAAGTAGAGTTGCGGAAAAACTCACATTGAACGGATAAGAAAATTCAAAACTTTCGATGGATGTAGAAGCTCCAAGCCTTTTGATTGAATTCCAAACTCATGGGTGAGTTTCCCTATCACCTTGATTTAACTCCCAAGTGCTAGCTTGCTTGAAATTTTTGCAAAAAAAAATTTCAAAGAGAATAGAGGGTCACAGTTTTTACAATGGAGAAGAGAGGGAATATTAGTTTCTAAAACTTGTTTTCAAAATCAATTAGTTTCTAAAACATAGTTTGTGTGTTGATAAATGCTTGGCATTAAATGATGCCAACTACTCACATCAACTTGTCAAACAATTGATGTAAGTCAAGTGGGTCCCACCACTTTCAAATTCCAAATTTGAGTTGGCTTACACAACACACTTTGGGCCGGGTTCGTTTAATCCGACTAAAAAAATTTTCCTTCGAGACGTAATTAAATCCAATTTAATTAAATAATAATACCTAGCAAAATTATTACGAAAGTCGCTTACGAATTAATTCCAAATTAATTCGTTCACTTGAATTAAAATCCAATTTTAATTCCGTATTGAAATCTAATTTCAATTAATATATCCGATATATTATTTTAGCCCAATTAAATAAATTAAATAGTAAAATCAAATTTAACTATTAAATTTACTTTGCTGATTAATTCCAAATTAATCGCGTTTTCTCTTCCAGATGAATTAATCCCAGATTAATTCTTACCGCAATTAATCCTAGATTAATTTTCTCTTTCATAATTAATCCCAGATTAATTCTTGCCGTAATTAATCCCAGATTAATTTTCTCTCTCATAATTAATATCAGATTAATTCTGTTCGAGTCAAATATCATCGGTGAATTTTTGGGAAGCGACCCAAGAGATCCCTGGATATGTTGGCAGTAAATACGGTCATCGGATTATCCGAACACGTGCGTACCTCGTACCACGTTCTTACCGATTTACAAGACATGGTTGGCTTCTAGCAAAGCACCGTGCCTACCCAATTCTCCAGAAATATATTCAACATGGAATATATGTAATCTGTATCAGGCGTAGTATACAATGTATTGCGTATTACGATCCAGTATCAAATGTCACATGCTAGGCTTGGGGCTGGAATTGTGTCTGCCTCGTACAAAGCATATATCAGATCACTTGCAACTAGTCTTTGTAATCGGATAATCATGACCTAGTCATACTATCCCGATAGCTGCAACATTTAAGAGTACTATTCTGTATCCATACGTGATCATCATCTTCATATGACTGAAGTGATACTTCCTTCTTGACATCACACCCAATACACTACGATTCTCAGTATACCCAGAAGAGGCGTACAGAGAACCTGTTAAAGCTGCGTACAACCAAAACCAAAGTATACTCATTGTCGCAAGTATTAGCGATGCAAGTCTCAGGTTAAGACCACATACATCTACCCTGATTCGGATTCCCATAGACACATAGTCATACAACCAATGGGACTCTGATGGGTCTATCCAGAGCGAAGCTGTTCCCGGTCCAACGGCTAACATAACCTCCTATCACACTTGCATAAGTATCTAATACTTAAATATATGAAAACTATATCGTTAAGCTTCCATAACGCGCACAAGTGTAATACTAGCCTATTCCGCATTATCGATGTCCAGTCTCGATAATACTACGACTAGGGATGTTTAATGATTAAACCTTTCGTGGATTAATATTGTCTCATATCTTATTAATCCGGTACTAATCATATGGACTTTTTATCATTTATATATCCAAGTAATCCAATTACAAAATGATAAAAGAGCAATTTCCTTTGTCACATAGTTAATTTGTACAAAGAACACCATGTCTTTTACAAATAGTGATGCTATGGGACATAATTGTCTAACAATCTCCCACTTGGCCTATAGCCAATCACTCAAGTGTCCAACACCTGAACTATGTACGGGTCGCTCAAACTTTTGCTGAGATATAGCTTTCGTCAGTGGATCTGTAAGGTTATCATCTGAAACGATCTTTTCGATCTTCACATCGCCACGATGTGTGATCTCACGAATCAGATGAAACCATCGAAGTACATACTTGGATCATTGATGAGATCGTAATTCCTTAGCCTGTGTTGTAGCCCAGCTCAGCTGCTAACAGAATTACTCCTAATCAAATTAGGAATTTTATAGATCCAAAATGCTTCTTTTGCTTCCTTAGCCGCATCAATGTATTTCGATTTTATTGTTGAATCGGCAACAGTATTTGCTTGGAAGATTTCCAGCTCACTGTTCTATTGTTCAAATAAAATATGTACCCTTATTGCGACTTATAGTCATCTTTATCGGTTTGGAAACTTGCATCGGTGAACCCAGTCACCTCAAGTTCTCCTTCTCCATAAATTAAGAAGGCATCCTTAGTTCCTCTAAGATACTAAAAGATGTTCATAACATCAATCCAGTGACCATCACCTGGATCGGCCTGATAGTGACAGGAGATGCTCAAAGCATATGAGACACCATGTTGCGTACATGTTTGTCAATGTACGAGTTCTCGGAGAGTGCCAACAACTTTTAGATCTATCCATTAGATCCTTATTCCTAGAATAAAGGTTGCCTCTCCCAAGAATTTCATGGAGAATTTTAATGAAAGCCAAGCTTTCACCGATTTTAATATGGGAATGTCATTGATAAGAAGCTATACATCATCAACGTATAGGACAATCATTGTCAGTGTGCTCCCACTTACCTTCTTATATACACAAGAATCATCTTCATTTTGAATGAAACCATATACCATTATGATCTCATCAAAACGTCGGTTCCAAGAACGCAATGCTTGCTTCAATCCATAAATGGATCGATTTAACTTGAAAACCTTGTTTGCATGTTTTGGCACGACAAAACCGTCAGACTGTTGTATATAAACATCATCCAAAAGGTTTCCGTTAAGGAAAGCAGTTTTGACGTCCATCTTCCATATTTCATAATCGAAATATGCAGCTATAGCAATCATTATCCGAATGGATTTAATCATGGCAACGGGTAAAAAGTTTCATCGTAATCAACACCATTTTGATGACGATACCCTTTCGCTACAAACCTAGCTTTGTACGTTTATTTGTTGCCATCCATATCTGTCTTCACCATGAAGACTCAGTTGCTACCAATAGGCACAATGCCTTCTGGTACATCAACCAGTGTCCAAACTTGGTTGTATACATGGAATCCATTTCGGACTTCATGGCATCTTGCCACAAAGCGGAGTCGATACCTTGTATCGCTTCCTCATACGTAGCCGGTTTATTATACTCAATAAGATTAATGTCTACATGAGGTGAGATAAGAAACCCATACCTCTTAGGTTGTTTTCTGACTCTCTCCGACCTACACGGTTCTTGTGTATTAGAAGATTATGGAACAGTCTCATCTCTGATGAACTATTCGTGTTCCGTGAGGGGATCGGTGTCAGGAATAGTATCACTCTCATTTTCATTGAGTTGTATTTTCCTCCCACTTATCACTGCATTTAGGAATTCCTCTAAGGAAAATCGCATGGAGAGCAACAAATATTTTATTATCTTATGGATTGTGGAAATAATATCCTTTGGTTTCCCTAGGATAACCAATTACAAATAGGCACTTATCCGATTTGGGTTCTAGTTTGGCACCATCCAAAAGTTTAATATATACCCAGCATACCCAATATTCAGGAATGAGAAACCCGGTTTCTTTCCTGTCCATATTTCATATGGAGTCTGTCCAATAGAGTTTTTCGGAACCTTTATTCAAAATAAGTATTACACTGTTCAATGCGTATCCCATGAAGGAAATTGATAGCTCAGTGCGACTCATCATTAACCTTACCATGTCCAACAAAGTTCGGTTTCTCCGTTCGGACATATCACTCAATTGAGGTGTTCCGGGAGGAGTCCACTATGAAAGAATACCATACTCTTTCAAGTAATCTTAAAACTCATTGCTTAAGTATTCTACACCACAGTCCAACCGCAATATTTTTAATACTTTTCCGGTTTATTTTTTACTTCGTGTCGAAACTCTTTGAATTTCTCAAAAGTTTCCGACTTATGTTTCATAAGATACACATAACCATAACGCGATGCAACATTCGTAAAGGTTACGAAGTATTGTTATCCACTCTATCCTGGCTAGACATGGGCCTATATATGTCACTATGAACGAGGGCTACCAGCTTAGTGGCACTTACACATTTACTGCTAAAAGGCATTTTAAGCACTTTGCCTAATAAACAAGATTCGCAAACATCATATGAATTATGATCAAATCCATCCACATATCCACTCTTCGAAAGTGTGGATATACGAGTCTTGTTAATGTGTCCCAGACGACAATGCCATAAATAAGTCTAATCTGATTTACTCAGTTTGAGCTTTTGTTTGTCATGTTATATGTTTGAGATTCATTTATATTCAAAATATAAAGACCATTATTAACATCTACTGTACATATCAAAATGTTATCCTTATATACAAAACACCAAATGTTTCTGAATACAAAGGTATACCCACAACGGGTTAAACAAAATGCAGAGATGATGTTCCTAGTCAAACTAGGTATGAAATAACAGTCACCTAATGTAATTATATGCCCCAAGGACAGATACAAAACATAGTTCCCAACGGCCAAATAGCGACTCTCGTTCCGTTTCCGACTCGTAGGTCAATCTCATCTGAAGCCAGTATCTTGCTAGTCAGCAGATCCTGCACACCAGTACATATGTGAGTACCACATCCATAATCAAAATCCAATTTTAAAACTAGTAGTGGACATGTTTATAACAAACATACCTGAAGCCGGTGCCTTGCCCATCTTCACTTCCTTCAACTCTACCTTGTACTCACGGCAGTCACGCTTCCAGTGACCCCGTTTGCTACAATATAGGCAGACGTCTTGAGATATATCTTTAGTCTTCCCAGAAGACTTTGATGATTTGGCCTTGCCCTTTCTTTTCTTCTTTTTCACACCTCGAGAAGCCTTCGGCCAAGCCTTGGCCTTCTGAGATGTCGAAGTGAAATACGCCTCGCGCTTCTTGCCCTTCAGAAGCTCTAGCTCTACCTTTTTCAGCATCGCCAATAACTCTCCAAGAGTTTTCTCTTCGTTCATCATGTCATAGTTCATGACAAACCCGCCCCAGTATTCATGCAGAGACTGTAAGATCAAATCTATGGAAGTCTCGGCCTCGAAGGTTATGCCCAGCTGACCTAGCTGTTCAATGTCAGCAATCATCTGCGACACATAGTGCTCGACAGATGTACCCTATGACATACGTGAGCGAAAGAGCTTCTTTCACAACTCATGCTTCTGAGATCTAATATTATACCTGTGAAGATCCTTCAATTTCAACATCATACTATAAAGATCCAAACCTTTATTCTGACGACAAAATTGAGGAGTCATTGCGGCAAGCATTACAGATTGAGCGCTAGTTATCATCACGATGAGTCTTCCAAAACTCATGCTCTACTATTTGCTCAACTCCGGGCTCAGGCTCGAGAGGTTTCTCTATGACATAGAGTAACTTCTCGGCTCCCAGGACTATCCTGAGATTCATCTCCCAATCTGGAAAATTGGAGTCGTTAAAGACATTATGGCCTATGACGATGTCCCTAACGCTAATCTTTCCAGCCATCACGATTGTAATAGTCCAACTATTCAATCAATGATATCAGGTACACTCAAAATGTTATGGTTACTATAGTCCAACTATATAACCAACTACAAGTGGAGTAGTGTCTTGTACAGTCTAACTGTTCAAAGAAAGCAATAAAACAAATATAAGTCCAACTAATATATTTATAACTACGATAAATAAAATTAAAAGAGCGCGTTTAGCAAGTATTAAACGAAATTGTAAATTTAATACTAGCCTCCCACTATTTTTCGGTGAGCCTCTAACCCTCTGTTGAGTACTCAGGAAACCCAATTTCCTAGTGGGCTAGGATCCCGTTAAATAACACAAAACCTTGACTTTGGCGAACAAGCTGTATGAAACTTAACTAGGTAGATCTCTAAGATAAATTGGATCCCATCCAATTCATAGATCCGGTAGGTTGACCTCCAAGTCTGAGATATATATCCAATATATATTTCCTAACCTTTTCCTCTAAATAAACTAAGTATTGGCTTTGGCTCAACAAGCTTAATGATTCCAGTTAAGCGTGACCCATTGATAGTGGGAAAGCTTCGTAATCCACGTCGATGTACAAAAGTGACCTTGACTTTGGCTTGTTGGACAATTATGACCCATAGCATCACTACTTGTACATAACATGGTGTTGTTGTACAAATTAACAATGTGACAAAGGAAATTTCTCTTTTATCATTTGTAATTAATCCATTAAGGTTTAATCATTAAAACATCCCTAGACGTAGTATTATCGAGATTGGACATCGATAATGCAGAATAGACTAGTATTGCACTTGTGCGCATTGTGGGAGCATAACAACATAGTTCTCATATATTTAAGTATTGTATACTTATGCAAATGTAATAGGAGGTTATGTTTACCGATGGTACGGAAACAGCTTCGCTATGGATAGACCCATCGGAATTCCATTGGTAGTATGACTATGTGTCTATGGAAGTCCGAATCAGGGTAGGTGTATTTGGTATTAACCTGAGACTTGCACCGCTAATACTTGTGACAATCAATATATTTTGGTTTTGGTCGTCCATTGCTTTAACAGGTTTTGTGTACGCCTCTTCTGGGTATATTGAGAATCATAGTGTATTGGGTGTGATGTCAAGATGAAAGTATCACTCCAGTCATATGGAGATGTGTTGGGTTTCTACTATAGTCCCAAGATCATTCAAGCAATGAAAATATGTGAATACAATAAAGAAGTATGCGGAAACATACTTACATTGATCGGATTTTGCGATGCGAGGAACAATAAAAAATTTCTTCAAGCTTTTCCTCCATGGATGACTTTTGGCCAAGCTTGATCTTTGTGCTTTCCAAGCTCCAAGCTTTGTGTGTGATTCCATGCTCAAGGGTTTGTTTCCCTATTACCTTTGGAAGACTCTTTAGTGTGCTAGCACTTGGAAAAATTTGCCACAAATTCTTCCTAAGCTTCTTGTAACTCTCGGCTTTGAAGAAACAAAAAAGAGAAGAAGATAGCCCTTGGCCGAATGTAGTAAGGAGAGAGAGGAAGAGAATGAGTTGGTTTTGGTGTATTTTGTTTTCCAAAAACTAATACCAAAAATTCAAATCCAAAAGGTACAAGGCAATAAAGCCTTTCAACCACCCCCATCAATCACAAGTGACTAACATCACATCACTCAAAGTGACAAGACATCCATCATTTGAATGACTAATGATGTGACGCTTGATGTGACTTGTGGGCCGTACTTGATTTCAAAATGCGAGTGGGCCTACAAGCACTCCCGGGCTCGGGTTCGCTAATTCCGAACTAACGAATTTTCCGTTGCGACGTAATTAAATCAAATTTAATTAAATAATTAAGCCTAGTAAAATTACTATTCACGTCACTAGCGAATTAATCTAAATTAACTCGTTCGCCCAATTTAAATTCTAAATTTTATTCCGCGTCGAAATCTAATTTCATATAATATATCGAATATATTATTTTATCTATTAATTCCAAATTAATCATTCTCTCTCTTTTAAATAATATTTTATGCCAGATAAAATATCTCCGTAATTAATCCCAGATTAATTTTCTCTCTCTATTAATTAATTCTAGATTAATTTTGTCTGAGTTATACGTCATTGGTGAATCTTCGGGAAGTGACCTATGAGATCCCCGGATATGTTGGCAGTAAATCCGGTCGTCGGACTATCCGAACACGTACGTACCTAGTACTACATTTTTACCGATTTACAAGACATGGTTGGCTTCTAGCAAAGCACTATGCCTCCCAATTCTCCAAAAATATTCTTAAAGAAATATGTAATCTATATCAGGCATAGTATACGTCGTATAGTGTATTGCGATCCAGTATCTGATGTCACATGCTAGGCCTGGGGCTGGAATTGTGTCTGCACAGTACGAAGCACATGTCAGATCTCTGGTAACTAGTCTCTATAATCGGATATGTTAGTGTTCCTAGAACATGCCAAGGATCTAATAAGCATGAAAACATGTTCATAAATTCAAAATAAGTTGCGGAATATACTTACAATGAACAGATTTGAGCTTTAAAATTTTGAGAAGAGATCTCCAAGATCCAAGCTTTAAGTGATGATTCCAACTCTTGAAGTATTTTCCCTATCACCTTAGTTGATTTCTCCAAGTGCTAGCTTTGTTGATTTTGCCACAAAATCAAAGTGAAGAGAGGAGGCCATTCACGCCCATTGTAGAGAGAAAGCTAGGGTTTTTTGTTCCAAGTGTGTTAGAAGTGTGATGCATACACAAGTGAAGAGAGAGAGAAGAGTTTTAGGTAAAACCAATTTACCCTTTTTACCTAAACAAGGTAGTTGGGTAAATGGTTTCACCAAAACCATTCCAAGGTAGTTGGATGGTGGGTGGCTTGGCATAAATACCAACTACCCTCCCAACTACCACATGTGAAGTGGGCCCCACATTTGAATTCAAAATTCAAATGTCTCTACGAACATTTGCCGCTGCTCGTTTCCGTTTAATCTGATTAAACGAACTTTCGTCGCTAAATAATTAAATCTAATTTAATTAAATAACGATGCCTCGCAAATATGTTATGAATGTCGTCTACGAATTAATTCTAAATTAATTCGCTCGTTCACATTAAAGTCCAACTTTTATTTCGTAATGAAATTCAATTCATATTAACATATCCGATATATTAATTTTAGCCCATATGAATAAATTAAATAGAAAAATCAAATTTAACTATTAAATTTATTTTACCGATTAATTCCAAATTAATCGCGTTCTCTCTCTTCCGAACACATTTAATCCAGATTAAATAATACCTCAATTAATCCCAGATTAATTTTCTCTCTCTTAATTAATCCCATATTAATTATCTCTCTTAATTAATCCCAGATTAATTCTAATTAAATCAACTATCATCGGTGAATCTTTGGGAAGCGACCCAAGAGACCCCTGGATATGTTGGCAGTAAATACAGTCATCGGATTATCTGAATAAGTGCGTACCTCGTACCACGTGCTTACCGATTTACAAGACATGGTTGGCTTCTAGCAAATGACCGTGCCTACCCAATTCTCCAGAAATATTCTTACTGGAATATATAATCTATGTCAAGCGTAGTATACGTACTATTGCGTATTGCAATCCAGTATCGAATGTCACGTGCTAGGCCTGGGGCTGGAACTGTGTCTGCCCCGTACGAAGCACATGTCGGATGTCTGGTAACTAGTCTCTATAATCGGATATACATGACCTAGTCATAACATCCCGATGACTGCAATACTTAAGAGTACTGGTACCGTATCCTACGTGACATCATCTCCACTATGACTGGAGTGATACTTCCATCTTGACATCACACCCAATACACTACGATTCTCAATATACCCAGCAGAGGCGTACACAGAACTGGTTAAAGCCCTGGACGACCAAAACTAAAGCATACCGATTGTCGCAAGCATTAGCGGTGCAAGTCTCAGGTTAAGACCAAATACACCTACCCTGATTTCGGACTTCCATAGACACATAGTCATACCACCAATGGATCCGAGGGGTCTATCCAGAGCGAAGCTGTTTTCCATACCATCGGTAAAACACAACCTCCTATTACACTTGCATGAGTATCATATACCCAAATATTGAGAATTATGCCGTTATGATCTCACATAACACGCACAAGTGTAATACTAGTCTATTCCACATTATCGATGTCCAGTCTCGATAATACTACGACTAGGGATATTTAATGATTAATCCTTCGTGGAGTGATACTGTCTCATATCATCTCAATCCAGGAACTAATCATAGGGACCTCATATCATTTATACATCTAAGTGATCTAATCACAAATGATAAGAGTACAATCTCCTTGTCACATAGTTATTTTGTACAACAACACCATGATCTGTACAAATAGTGACGCTATGGGTCATAATTGTCCAACAATCTCCCACTTGGCCTATAGCCAGTCACTCGAGTGTCTTACACCTGAACTATGTACGGTTCGTTCAAACTGCTGAGGAAAGGCTTTCGTCAGCGGATTTGTATGATTATCGTCTGATGTAATTTATTCGATCATCACATCGCCACGACGTATGATCCGAACGAATCAGATGAATAGTCGAAGTGTATATCTGGATCGTTGATGAGACCATTAATTCTTTAGTATGCGCTATAGCCTAGCACAGTTGCTAACAGAACTATATCTAATCTAATTAGATTTGTTAATGACCTAGATGGCTTCTATTGCTGCCTCATCCGCATCAATGACCCGCATTTATTGTTTATTCGGTAACAATATCTTGCTTGGAAGATTTCCAGCTCACTGTTCCGTTATTCAAACTGTATTGTACCGTTGTTTTTATCGGTTAGAAACTTACAGCAGTGATCCCAGTCACTTCAATTTCTCCTTCTCCATAGTTTTAAGACATCATCCTTAGTTCTTTATGATACTAACAGATGTTCTTAATATCAATCCAGTGACTATCACTTGGATTGACCCGTTTCTGATTCCATATGCTCAAAGCGTATGAGACACCAGGTCACGTACATTTTTCAATGTACGAGTTCTCAGAGAGTGTTAACAACTTTAAATCTATCCCAGTAGATCTTTATTCCTGAATAAAGGTTGTTTCTCCCAAGAATTCTACGGAGAATTTTCATGAAAGCCAAGCTTTCTCCGATTGTAATATGGAATATCATTTCCAAGAAATGACATATTATCATTATTTAGGACATTCAATGTCAGTGCGCTCCAACTAACCTCCTTATATACACAAGAATCATTTCTCGTTTTGAATTAAATCATAAACTATTATGATTACATCGAAACGATAATTCCAAGAACCTAATGCTTGCTTCAATCCAAAAATGGATCGAATAACCTGCAAACCTTGTTTGCTAATTTTGATACGAAAAAACCGTCAGGATGTTGTAAACATCCTCCAAAAGGTTTCCTTTTCAGGAAAGCGATTTTTCGGTTCAGCTGCCATATTTCATAAATGAAACATGCAGCATCAGCAAGCATTATCCAAATGGATTTAACGTGGCAACAGGTAAAAGATTTCGTTGTAATCAACACAATGTTGATTATGATATCTTTCCGCTACAAGCCTAGCTTAGTACGTTGGTATGTTGCCTTCCATGTATGTCTTCCTTGAAGACTTATATAGTACCAATAGGCATAATGCCATGCGGTATAATAACTAGTGTCCAAACATAGTTGATATACATGAAATCCATTTCGGACTCATGGCACTTTGCCATAATAGGGAATCGATACCTTGTATCACTTCCTCACACGTAGTCAGTTTCGTATTCCTCAATAGATTGACATCTTTATGAGGTGAGATCAGAAACCCATAACCCAGGTTGTTTTCTGACTCTCTCCGACCTACGCGGTTCTTGTGTATTCGAAGATTACTGGTACAGTTTCATCCTTGATGAACTGTTTGTGTTCCATTAAGGACTTGGTGCCTTGAACAGTATAACTCTGATTTTTCATCGAGTTTTACTATCCTCACACTTACCACTGCATATCGGTATTCCTCTTAGGAAAACCGCATGGTGAGCAACAATTACATTGTTCTCTAGTGAGTTGTATAAGTACTATACTTTGGTTTCCTTAGGATGACCAATTACATTAGGCACTTATCCAATTTGGGTTCTAGTTTGGTATCATCCAAACGTATGCCTAGCATTCCCAAATCATCAGGAGTGAGAAAGCCCAGTTTCTTTCCTGTTTATATCCAATATGAAATCTGTAAAACAAGATTTTTATGGAACCTTATTCAAAATAAGTATTGCACTGTTAATGCTTATCCATTTTGAAGGAAAATGGTAGCTCAGAGCGACTCATGATTAACCTTATCATGTCCAACAAAATTCGGTTTCTCCGTTCGGACACACCGTCAAACTGATGTGTTCCGGGAGGAGTCCTCATTGAAAGAATACTATACTATTTCAAGTATATGAGAAACTTACAGCTTAAGTATTTTTATTATGGTCAAACCGTGATGTTTTAATACTTTAGCCGATCTGTTCGGCTATTTCGTGTCGAAACTCTAAAAGTTTCTGATTTGTGTTTCAAAAGAAACAGATAACCGTAACGCGATGCCACATCCGTAAGGTCACGAAACATTCATATCCACCTCTAGCCTAGCTAGACATGGGCCCACTTGCTTCACTATGAATAGGGCTAACAGATCGGTGGTTCTTGCACTTTCACCAAGTAAAAGGTATTTTAGGTACTTTACCTAATAAACTAGATTCGTAGACTTTATTTGAGTGGAATCAAATCTGTCCTAGTATCAACTCTTCAAAAGTGTGGATATACGAGTCTTGTTTAATTGTGTCCCAGACAACACTGCCACAAATAAGTCTCATCTGATCAAATCAGTTTGAGCTATTTGTTTGTCATATTATATGTTTGAGATTTATTTATATTAAAAATATAAATATTGTTATTCACATCTAATGTGTTTATCTCAATATCATCTTTATAAAATAAAACACTTTAGTGTTCTAGAATATAAAGGTATACTCGCAACAAGTTATACTTGATATAGAGATAATGTTTCTAGTCAAACTAGTTACATTATAACAGTTTCCTAATTTAAGTACACACCCAAATGGTAGTTCTTAAACTTAGGTATCTACGGTTGAAACAGCGACTGTAGTCCCGTTTCCGATTCGCAGATTAATCTCATTTGAAGTCAGTATTCTGCTCACAACAGATTCTGCACATCAATGCATATTTATGTATCACACTAAGTATTTAAAATCAAATTTTTAATACTAGTAGTGAACATATTTATGACAAACATATTTGAAGTCAAAGCCTTGCTCGTCTTCAATTCCTTCATGTCTGCTTTGTCCATACGGCAGTCATCCGTAAAAGTTTAAAAGTTTAAAAGTTTGTGTTCTTCAAAAGAAACACATAACCATAACGCGATGCCACATCCGTAAGGTCACAAAATATTCATATGCACATCTAGCCTAGCTAGACATGGGCCCACTTGCTTCACTATGAACTAGGGCTAACAGGTCAGTGGCATTTACACTTTTACTAAGTAAATAGTGTTTTAGGCACTTTGCCCAATAAACTAGATTCGTAGACTTTATTTGATTGGAATCAAATCAGTCCAGGTACCCGCTCTTCAAAAGTGCAGATATACGATTCTTGTTTAATTGTGTCCCAGACAACAATGCCACAAATTAGTTTCTTTTGATCAAATCAGTATGAGCTATTTATTTGTCATGTTATATATATTTGAGATTTATTTATATTCAAAAATAAATTCTGTTATTCACATCTAATGTGTTTATCTCAATATCATCTTTATAAAATAAAAACTTTAGTGTTCTAGAATATAAAGGTTCATCCGCAACGGATTAAACACTTATATAGAGATAATGTTTCTAGTCAAACTAGTTACATTATAACAGTTTCTAAATTTAAGTACACACCCGAGGGTAGTTCCTAAACTTAGGTATCTACGGTTAAAGCAGCGACTTTCGTCTCGTTTCCAATTCGCAGATAAATCTCTATTGAAGTCAGTATCCTGTTCATAACAGATTCTGCACATCAATATATTTATGTATCACACTAAGTATTTAAAATCTAATTTAATACTAGTAGTGAACATATTTATGACAATCATATTTGAAGTCGGAGCCTTGCTCGTTCTTCAATTCCTTTTTGGGATATGTCCTTTATCTTCGCAGAAGATTATAATGATATTGCCTTTGCCCTTTTCAACACTTCAGAAGCCTATGGCCTTCTAGAATATCGAAGTAAGGTGCGCCTTGCGCTACTTGCTTATTGCAATCTTTGACTTTGTCTCCTTGAGAATAGTCATTAACTCCCCAAGAGTTATTAAATGTAATTTAGTACTTCTAAAATCTAAGTATAGATTTATGAAGATCCTTCAATTTCAGTATCATACTTTAAGGATCCAATCCTTAGTTCTGATTCAGAAATTAAGGAGTCTACTTCGGTAAGTATAATGGATTAAGCACTTAAGTTATCATCACATAAATCTTCCTTGGATTTATGCTCTACCTTTTGCTTAATTCCGGGCTTAGGCCTAATATGTTATTTTATCAAATAAATAGCTTCCAGGACCATCCAGAAAATTATTCCCATTTGAAAATTAAACCATTTAAATACATTTTCCCTAGGATTATGTTTTAAATGTCAATCTTTCAATTTTATCTTGATTCTAATAGTCCAACTATTTAATCAACAATTTTGGTACTATTTATTATAATAATTATTATAGTCCAACTATACAATCAACTATAATTTAAATTAATTAACCTCAATTATATTGATTATTATAGTCCAACTATAAAATCAACTATAAGATGAAATTAATTAATTCAAATATATTGATTACTATAATCCAATTATATAATCAACTATAATACAGTCCAACTGTTTTATTAAAAAACAACATTTAAATATTTGACGAATGATATTTATTTGAGCGCGTATGGTGAGTAATTGAACGAATATTGCAAATTTAATTCTTGCCTCCCACTATTTTTCGGCGAGCCTCTAACCCTCTGTCGAGTACTCGGGAAACCGTGTTTCCTAGCGGGCTAGGATCCCGTTAAATATCACACAATCTTGACTTTGGCCAACAAATTGTATGATAATTAACTAGGTAGATCTCTAAGATCAATTGGATCCAATCCAATTCCTAGATCCAGTAGGCGGACATCCAAGTCCTAAACATATATCTTATATATGCCAATACATCCAATGTATTACCTAACCTTTTTCCTCTGAATCAACTAAGCCTTGGCTTTGGCACAACAAACTTAATGATCCCAGTCAAGCGCGCCCCATTGACCATGGAAAGCTTCGTAATCAATGTCGATGGACAAGAAGTTGTCTTGACTTTGGCCAACAAACCACAACTTGGACAAGACACTTATATGGAACAAAGCCTTCGTGATTCAAACACATCCTCGACGGACAAAGGCCTTGACTTTGGCCAACAAGCCAATGCCAGTCTCGGATCTTGAGTGAGAATCACTCAATGGAAGGAAAGATGCTTAATATTATTTGAGGGTTTTTCGAGTGCAAATTGGCAACCAATTTAT
This sequence comes from Zanthoxylum bungeanum, assembly GCA_019454045.1. Classification (NCBI taxonomy): domain Eukaryota; kingdom Viridiplantae; phylum Streptophyta; class Magnoliopsida; order Sapindales; family Rutaceae; genus Zanthoxylum; species Zanthoxylum bungeanum. The sequence continues at coordinate 56,635 of SKCR01049223.1, forward strand.
TATCTTTGTTAAGATCTCATCATCATACACCCTTAAACATACATTCTAAACACATAAGAAAGCGTATATGAAAAATAATAATGATATGTGGATGGATACTTTACACATTGATCCTAGATCAAATCTCTCACTTTCTCTCTCCAGCTAGCACATGTATTACTTCTACCCGTTACATTACACTTCTAAAGAAACCTCATTCACATTGAGTGGAATATGTGAGAAGAGAATACAAAGAATAATGGGGTGATAAGGCTGGACACGCAGGTCCAATTAATAAATCTAATTTATTACAACAATTTATAAAATTGCCCCACCCATCTAATATCCATCAGATATACATTATTCATGCATCGCAACCATGTATTCACACAAGCATGTTATCAATCAATCTAATCCAATTAATTAATCTGATATTTAGTGATCATCCAATGTTCAAACAACGAATTGATTTTGTTCGAGTCAAACTCGTTTTGCGAATAAGTACTCAAAGTACGAATTCTTGAATTAAATTAAACTACAATATTAAATCCAATTTAATATGTATTTAATACTAATTCACTATTTAATTCCAAATTAAATACTATACTTTATTAATAAACCTTTTACGATTTAAATTCCAAATTTAATCGCAACGGGTCTCAAAGCCCGATTAATATCCAATATTAATTTAATTAAAGTTCAATGGACTTTTAATTAATTTCTTAAGGTGTGGACTTTTGGTTAACTCGGGTCAAACTCAATAACCAAAGTCCAATCCGGGAGTTACCCCATAAGCCCATAAATCAATTTAGGCCCATTAGGCCCAATTAAACTTTAAAGGTCAATTAAGTCGCATTTGGGCTTTATGGAGGCGGTTTTGGGCCCAATTGGATCCAATCCATTTGGCCTAAACCTAACTTGGTACAACCAAGCCCAATTACAACATTACAAGCCCAAATCCAATTTAAGGCCCAAATAATTAAATCATAAAAGTCCAATTTCATAATCTAATTAATCCTAAAGTGTATAGCATTATTAATTACCCAAATCAATATTTCCAAAACACCAAATTTGTACAATTAATCATGCTCATTATTATTAAATCATGTCCAACACAATTTAACAAAAATCAAACCCATTACATGCTTTACTACTCTATGCAATATGGACTAATTTTATGTCAATTTCGAATTCAATCCAATTAAATCCAAATTAACATTAAATCAACATCCTCAATCATTTCAAGTCATCCAATGATCAACGAAACAAAATTACCAAGATTTAGGGCATACTCTTATTCGGCCAACACATCAAAATTGGGGAAAAATGTTCCAAACATTTTTTAATCAAATTGATCCAATCAATCATCAATTAAAACACATTCAAGCATACTTAATCATCCAATTTCATAATTGCATGCTCAAAATCATTTTACCCAATTTCATGCTTTGTAACATTTTCAGCAATTTGGGGATTTTACGTCCGATTCGAATTCAATCCAATTAATTCCACAATCAACATTAAATCATATTCCCGAATGATTTCCAATACATCCAATGATCAAAAATCAAAAATCCCAAGACATTAAATCATTCATCAAATTTGGCCATGGTAAGAAATTTGGGGAAAAATGTTCCAAACATAATTTCAACAAATTGATCCAATCAATCTTTAATTCAAACACATTTAAGCATACTAATTCATCCAATTTCATTAACCATGCTCAAAATCAAGTTTACCCAAATTTTAAACCCTAACATTTTTCATGCTCCAACTAGCTCAAGATACCATTGTTAGTGATTCTAGGTCTCCAAGATCGAATTAAACAAGCATGAACATGTGTGAATACAACGACGGAAGTTGCGGAATACTTACATCGATCGGTTGAGTGACGCGGAGGCAACAAAAACTTTAAAATCTGCTCCTCACTGGTTCGGCAGTGGGCTGTGCGTAGCTCACTGTTTTGGCCTTCGTTGATGTCTTTCGTCGAGCTCCAAGCTTCGTCGAATGGTTCTCGACTCATGGGTGGGCTCCCTATCACCTTCGCATGTCTCGGTGTGCTAGCACTTGCGTTTTTTGCCACAAAAATCCAACTCTTGCTTCCCTATAGCTCTCGGCATTTTCAAAACCAGTGAGCATATTAGGAGCCCCTTGGGCGTGAAGAGAGAAAAGGAATGGAGAGAGAGAGTTGTGTTTGGTTTGAGAAATTTGTGTATCTTATACACACATGTAAATTTCACATGCATTTCACTTGAATTTGGCTTTCAAAAAGAAAATCATTAAAGCCATAAATGGCACCAACCACACACATCACTTCCATCAATCATGAATACTGACTTGCGTCAATCACTCAAAGTGAAAGACATCCATTACTTGATTGACGAATGATGTGACACTAGATGCGACTAGCGATTTGACGTGCCGCACTCGAATTCGAAATGCGAATGCGCTCGTAAATAATCTCGAGCTCGGGTTTGCTAACTCCAAATTAACGAATTTTCTGTTGTGTCGTAATTAAATGATTACGCCTAGCGAAGTCACTATTCACATCGCTAACGAATTAATTCTAAATTAAATCGCTCGCCCGAATTAAAATCTAATTTTAATTCCGCGTCGAAATCCAATTTCGTTTAATATATCAAATATATTAATTTGCCGATTAATTCAGAATTAATCGTTCTCTCTCTTTAATTGATATTTTATCCCAGATAAAATATCTCCTGAATTTATCCCAGATTAATTTTATCTCTCATCTTATTAATCTCAGATTAATTAGAGTGCGAGTTATACGTCATCGGTGAATCTTTGGGAAGCGACCCATGAGATCCCTAGATATGTTGGCAGTAAATTCGGTCGTCGGACTATCCAAACACGTAAGTACCTAGTACTACGTTTATACCGATTTACAAGACAAGGTTGGCTTTTAGCAAAACGCCATGCCTACCTAATTCTCCGGAAATATCCTTACATGAATAAAAGATCTATATCATGCGTAGTATACGTTGTATTGCATATTTCTGTCCAGTATCAGATGATCACATGCGAGGCCTGGGGCTGGTACAGTGTCTGCCCCATACGAAGCATATATCGGATTATGAGCAACTGGTCTCTTTAAAATCGGATAATCATGACCAAGTCATATTATCCGGACGGTTACAACCTTATATAAAGAGCCATTTCTGTATCCCTGCGCGATCATCAACTCCATATGACTGGAGTGACACTTCCATCTCGACATCACACCCAACATACTACGATTATCGATATACCCAGAATTGGCGTACACAGAACCGGTTAAAGCCCTGGACGACCTCAACCAAAGTATATTTATTGTCGCAAGTATTAGCGGTGCATGTCTCAGGTTAAGACCAAATACACCTACCCTGATTGCAGACTCCCATAGACACATAGTCATACTACCACTGGGATTCCGCGGGGTCTATCCAGAGCGAAGCTGTTTCCCGTACCATCGGTAAAACACAACCTCCTATTACACTTGCATGAGTATCCTATACCCAAATATATGAGAACTATGCCGTCGTGCCATCACAACGCGCACAAGTGTAATTCTAGTCTTTTACGTATTTATCGATGTCCAATCTCGATAATACTCTGACTAGGGATATTTAATGATTTATCCTCTGTGGATTGATACTGCCTCATATCATTCTCAATCTAGGAACAAATCATAAGGACCTCATATCATTTATATATCTAGGTGATCTAATAGCAAATGATAAGAGTGCAATCTCCTTTGTCACATAGTTAATTTGTACAACAACACCGTGATCTGTATAAATAGTGACGTTATGGGTCATAATTGTCCAACAATACCGACTTCAGTTGAGATTGATCTGCGAGTCAGAAACGGCACGAGAGTCGTTGTTTTAACCGTAGAAACCTAAGTTTAGGAACTACCCTTCGAGTATGTACATAAATTAGGAAACTGTTATATTGTACCTAGTTTGACTAGAAACATTATCTCTATATCAGAGCATAACTCGTTGGGGGTATGCCTTTATATTCTAGAACACTAAAGTATTTTCTTTTATAAATATGATATTGAGATAAACACATTAGATGTGAATAACAGTATTTATATTTTGAATATAAATGAATCTCAAACATATGACATGACAAACAAATAGCTCAAACTGAATTAATCAGATGAGACTTATTTGTGGCATTGTTATCTGGGACACATTAACAAGACTCGTATATCCACACTTTCGAAGAGTGGGTACTAGGACGGATTTGATTCTAATCAAATGAAGTCTACGAATCTAGTTTAATAGGCAAAGTGCCTAAAATACCTTTTACTTGGTAAAAGTGCAAGTGTCATCGATTTGTTAGCCCTCGTTCATAGTGACGTAAGTGGGCCCATATCTAGCTAGGCTAGAGGTGGATATAAATACTTCGTAACCTTTACGGATGTGGCATCGTGTTATGGTTATGTGTTTCTTGTGAAACATAAATCGGAAACTTTTGATAAATTCAAAGAGTTTCGATACGAAGTTAAACATATCGGCTAAAGTATAAAATCGTCACAGTTAGACCGTAGTGGAAAGTACTTAAGCAATAAGTTTCTCAATTAATTGAAAGAGTATAGTATTCTTTCAATATGGACTCATCACAGAACACCTCAATTGAGTGGTGTGTCCGAACAGAGAAACCGAATTTTGTTAGACATGATAAGGTTAATTATGAGTCGCTCTGAGCTACCATTTTCCTTCTAGAGATATGAATTAAATAATGCAATACTTATTTTAAATAAGGTTCCATGAAAATCTGTTAGACATACATCATATTAGATATGAACAGGAAAGAAACTGGGTTTTCTCATTCCTGAAGATTTGGGTATGCTAGGCATATGTTTGGATGATTCCAAACTAGAAACCAAATCAGATAAGTGCCTAATTTATTGGTTATCCTAGGGAAACAAAAGTATAGTACTTATACAACTCACAAGAGAACAATGTAATTGTTGTTCGCCATGCGGTTTTCCTAAGAGGAATACCTATATGCAGTGGTAAGTGGGAGGAAAGTAAAACTCGATGAAAATCGGAGGTAATACTGTTACAGGCATCGATTCCTTAATGGAACACAAACAGTTCATCAAGGATGAAACTGTACCATAATCTTCGAATACACAAGAACCGCGAAAGTCGGAGAGAGTCAGAAAACAACCTGGGAGGTATGGGTTTCTGATCTCACCTCATAAAGATGTCAATCTTATTGAGGAAGACGAACCGACAACGTATGAGGAAGTGATACAAGGTATCGACTCCATATTATGGCAAAGTGCCATGATGTTCGAAATGGATTCCATGTATACCAACCAAGTTTGGACACTGGTTGTTGTACCAGAAGGAATTGTGCCTATTGGTACTATATAAGTCTTCAAGGAAGATAAACATGGATGGAAACATATAAATGTACAAAGCTAGGCTTGTGGTGAAAAGGTATCGTTATCAACATTGTGTTGATTACGAAGAAACCTTTTACTCGTTGCCATAGTTAAATCCATTTGGATAATGTTTGCTAATGCTGCATGTTTCATTTATGAAATATGGCAGCGGAATGTCAAAACCGCTTTCCTTAAATGGAAACCTTTTGGAGGATGTTTACAACATCCTGACGGTTTTGTTGTACCAAAAACAAGCAAACAAGGTTTGCAAGTTAATTCAATCCATTTATTGATTGAACCAAGCATTGCGTTCTTGGAACTATCATTTTGATGTAATCATAATGGTATATGATTTAATTCAAAACGAAAATGATTCTTGTGTATATAATGAGGTTAGTGGGAGCGCACTGACAATGATTGTCCTATATAATGATGATTTATCATTTCTTAGAAATGACATTCCCATGATATAATCGGTGAAAGCTTGGCTTTCATGAAAATTATTGGGAGAGACAACCTTTATTCTAGGAATAAAGATCTATTGGGATAGATCTAAAAGTTGTTGCCTTTCTCCGAGAACTCGTACATTGAAATATGTGTACGTGACCTGGTGTCTCATATGATTTGAGCATATGGAGTCACAATCAGGCCAATCCAAGTGATAGTCACTGGATTGATGTTAAGAAAATCCTTAAGTATCTTAGATGAACTAACGATGCTTTCTTAAGCTATGGAGAATGAGAACTTGAAGTGACTGGATTCACTGCTGCAAGTTTCCTAACCGACAAAAACGACTATAAGTCGTAATAACGGTACTATATAGTTTGAATAACAGAACAGTGAGCTGGAAATCTTCCAAGCAAGATACTGTAGCCGAATAAACAACAAAAGCAGAATATTGCTGCAGCTGAGGCAGCAATAGAAGCACTTTGGATCTTAATAATCCTAATTAGATTAGGAGTAGTTATGTTAGCAGCTGAGCTAGGCTACATCACATGCTAAAGAATTAATGGTCTCATCAACGATCCAAGTATATACTTCAACTATTCATCTGATTCGTTTGGATTATACATCGTGGTGATGTGATGATCGAATAAATCGCATTAGATGATAACTTTGCAAATCCGCTAACGAAAGCAGTTTCTCAGCAGAAGTTTGAGCGAACCGTACATAGTTCAAGTGTAGGACACTGGAGTGATTGGCTATAAGCCAAGTGGGAGATTGTTGGACAATTATGACCCATAGCATCACTATTTGTACAGAACATTTAGTTGTTGTACAAATTAACTATGTGACAAAGAAAATTTCTCTTTTATCATTTGTAATTAGATTACCGGGATATATAAATGATAAAAGTCCATGTGATTAGTTCCGGATTAATAAGATATGAGACAGTATTAATCCACTATAGTTTAATCATTAAAACATCCCTAGTCGTAGTATTATCGAGATTGGACATCGATAATGCGGAATAGACTAGTATTGCACTTGTGCGCGTTGTGGGAGCATAACGTCATAGTTCTCATATATTTAAGTATTGGATACTTATGCAAGTGTAATAGGAGGTTGTGTTTACCGATGGTACGGAAACAGCTTCGCTCTGGATAGACCCCTCAGAATTCCATTGGTAGTATGACTATGTGTCTATGGAAGTCCGAATCAGGGTAGGTGTATTTGGTCTTAACCTGAGACTTGCACCACTAATACTTGCGACAATCAATATACTTTGGTTTTGGTCATCCAGGGCTTTAACAGGTTCTGTGTACGCCTCTTCTGGGTATATTAAGAATCGTAGTGTATTGGGTGTGATGTCAAGATAGAAGTATCACTCCAGTCATATGGAGATGATGGTCACGTAGGATACGGAACTGGTGCTCTTATATGCTGTAGCTATCGGGATAATATGACTAGGTCATGTTTATCCAATTATAGAGACTAGTTACCAGAGATCCGATATATGCTTCGTACGGGGCAGACACAATTCCAGCCCCAGGCCTTGCATGTGACATCCGATACTGGATCACAATACAAAATACTACGTATACTACGCCTGATATAGATTATATATTCCTTTAAGAATATTTCTAGAGAATTGGGTAGGCACGGTGCTTTGCTAGAAGCCAACCATGTCTTGTAAATCGGTAAAAACGTAGTACTAGGTATGTACGTGTTCGGATAGTCCGACGACCGGAATTACTGCCAACATATCCGGGGATCACATGGGTCGCTTCCCGAAGATTCACCGATGACGTATGACTCAGACATAATTAATCTGGGATTAATTAGTAGAGAGAGAAAATTAATCTGGCATTAATTACAGAGATATTTTATCTGGGATAAAATTCTATTTAAAGAGAGAGAACGATTAATTTGGAATTAATCGATAAAATAATATATTCGATATATTATACGAAATTAGATTTCGACGCGGAATTAAAATTAGATTTTAATTCGGGCAAACGAGTTAATTTAGAATTAATTCGGTAGCGACGTGAATAGTAATTTGCTAGGCATAATTATTTAATTAAATTTGATTTAATTACGTCGCAACAGAAAATTCGTTAATTCGGAATTAGCGAACCCGAGCCCGAGAGTGTTTGCGGGCCCACTCGCATTTCGAATCAAGTGGGGCCCACATGTCACATCAGTTGTCACATCACTTGTCACTTTAGTTACTTTTGGTGATGGGTTTTGGTGAGAATGATGATAGCTTATAATTCACTCAAGTTGATGGCATGAATGACTAATACCAAATATTTGGTATATCATTTTAATTGATTTTTGTAATTAAAAATTACACAACACACTTCTCTTCTCCTCTCTCCCTCTCACGGCCTTGGAGCCATTTTCTCACAAAAGTTCTTGGCTTGGCCGAGAACAAGAAGAAGCTAAAAAGGGAATTTTGTTGCAATTTTCTCCATTGCTAGCACATCAAATGGTCATTCAAAGGTGATAGGGAAACAAACCCTTGAGCATGGAATCATTCACAAAGCTTGGAGCTTGAAGATCCAACAAGGGGACCTTGGCCGAAACATACAAAGAAGAGAAGCTTGGAGCAGAAATTTTTGTTGTAATCGCATCCAAAATCCGATCAAAGTGAGTATTTCCGCAACTTTACTTTGATGTATTCGCACTTTTCATCGCTTAATTGATCTTGGTTTGACCTAGAAAACTCAACATGGCCAACAAGTCACAACTGCCCAAGACATGCGATATATAACAAAGCTTTCGTGGTTCAAACACATCCGCGATGGATAGTGATATTGACTTTGGCCAACAAATCAAAGTCGATCTTGGATCTTGAGAGAGAACCACTCAATGGAAGGAAAACACTTAATATTAAAGTGAAGGTTTTTCGCGTAAATTGGTAACCAATTTATTATCTTTGATTAGTTCTCATCATACACCCTTAAACATGCATTCTAAAAGAATAATAAGGCATGATTAAAATATAATGATATGAGGATGGATATATAATACAATTTGTTCCTAGAACAAATCACTATCTCTTTCCTCTCTCCCGCTAGCACTTTACATTCTTCTACCCAATTACATAACACTAAAAGAAACCTTATTTGCATTGAGGGGAATTGGTGAGAAGAGAAATACAATGAGGTAAGGAGGTGAAAGGATCGACACGCAGGTCCAATTTAAATAAATTCCAAATTTAAAACTATTTCCAAAATTGCCCCACCCAAGTAATATCCATCCGATATATATTATTCATATAAATACATACAAGTATCCACATAAAGCACGTTGTTCAATCAATCTAATCCAATTAATTAATCTTTGAATTAATTACCATCCAATGTTCATACAACGATTTGATTTGCGCGAGTCCAACTCGTTTAAGAATAAATACTCAAAGTACATTCTTGAATTATATCGAACTACAATTTTAAATCCAATTTAAATTATATCCAATTGATGAGTGGTATTTCTATCACTATTTCCCACTCATTTAAACTTAATAGTTTGTATAGTTTCTTGAGTTTGTGAATATTTTGATGTGTTTTGTGTTATTTTGCAGATAAATAAAGTTTCAGGACATTCTGGAGGTGTTTTGGGGCAAAATGGACAAAACTGGACAAAAAGGGCAAAATCGTCTTTTCAAGCGTCGCGACGCTGAATCCTTGCGCGTCGCGACGCCCAACATGCGCCGAATCTGCTAAAATGCGCCGAGTCCACAAATCAGAATCTGAGAGAAGTTTGACTTTGCTAACATGCGCCGTGCCACGTGTCACCATCACAACGGAGATGCTAAAATGCGCCTTGCCACGTGTCAACATCCTACGGTGCCGACAGTCATCATCGCCACGTGTGCCACGTGTCATCCTACGTGTCGCCACGTCATCCGGTCAACCGAGTCAACAATGCCATGTGACATGCCACGTCATCATCGGCCAATCATAGCTTGACACGTGTCAACATCTCATTGTTTGGACGGCCACCGCCCCACGTGTCGCCACATCATCTTCCACATCAGCAGCCACGTCAGCAGGACAACCGAGTCAACATGCAACGTCATCATCAGCCAATCACAGCGCGACACGTGTCAACATCTCATTCGTCCGACGGCCACCGCCCCACGTGTCGCCACGTCGCCTTCCACATCATCAAAATGACGCAAGCAATGACGTCATGAACAGTGCCACGTCATCGGATAAGATTCTGAGCCGACCAACCAGCGCGTGACACGTGTCGTACTGTACCCAGCGTCGCAACGCTAGTGCAATTTGGGCGTCGCGACGCTGGACCCTTACTCGAGCCTATAAATAGAGATCGAATTTCAATTTCATTGTACCATTCTCTCTCACTTCTTAGTTCTAAATTGAGAGTTTCTCTCTCTAGTTCTTTAAATTCAAGTTTTGTAATACTTTTTAATAGTAATAATAATTTACTTTCTTTATTTACAGTTTTTACTATTCACTATGAGGAGGTAACTTCCTTATGCTAAGGTGAAAGGTAATTCTTTTACTATTGTTATTTAGATTAATCTCCCGTAAAAATAATATATTTACTATTTAAAATCTGATTAATAAAGGATACCGCCATATTGGTCGGTGATAATAAAATTACTATTCCGCCTTTATGGCTGGTTATTTTGGTTCCGCCTTTATGGCTGGTTATTTTGGATTAAATTGACATAATCAGGATACCGCCAGATTGGTCGGTTGATAATAAATCACAAGTTTATATATTATTTTACTGGGAGATATCTAAATAATTAATAGTAGAAGTTAATTCCTTTTACCTTAGCATCTTTATTGTATTTTTACTTTTCATTATTTATTTTACCGCAATTACTTTTCAGCAGTTTATGTATTTTATTTTCAAGTTTACCAACCCTAGCTATGTGTCATAACTAAGTTAGTATCTAGGGTTGTGATGAAATTCAATATCACGGGTTTATAAGGGTTAGATTATAATTTGGGTAATATAAAGAAATATTTATTGAGTCTTAATCTTAATGCTCTTTAATTAACTGGCCATTAATTAAATTGATTAGGTAAACTTAAAATGAACTAGACATAGGGATTTTAAGTTTAAGACCTTAGACTCAATAGCCCACGATCTTCCTTGAGGATAGATAACCCTTTCAATAGATTTCCTTATAGGATAGGAATATACCTGTCGGGCGGGGGTAGCCATAATTGGAACTTAATCATAATGAATCTAGGTAATTTGGTTGACATAGACATATGGTTCAAATGGATTATACTAGGTATTTGTAATTGACCATCGGAATAGGCTTTTACATAAATTAGTGTTTCAGGTTAATAAATCAATATATTACCCAAATAAAATAACCACTTTATCTTTAAATAATATTGGAATAAATCACAACCCTAGATAGTTTTAATATTGAATTTTCTTAAAATCTACCTTCAAACAATTTTATTTTATTGTCTTTAAATTTAGAATCGTCGCTATTTCAAATCAATTAAACAACCTGTTAGATACTAGTAATCATTTAACCTCATAAAAATAATAACTTAGGTATTAAGTCCTCGTGGATCGATACTTTTTATACTACTTGAACGATACGTACGCTTGCGTTATACGTGTGTGTTTACGCCGGTCATGTTTTTGGCGCCGTTGCCGGGGACTTATTATCTTTTATTATTAGTTTAGGGGTTAGATATTTTTACTTGTATCTAATTTCTTTTTACTTATTGTTTTTGTTTTCTTGTATTTCAGGTTCTCAGAAACTTCATGAGACGAACCAGAAGCTTTAGTCAACATGGAACCTGAACCTTTGGAGATTGCACCACCAATTCCCATTCGAGACAGAACCATTCCGGTGGTTGATAGACTCATTTCATGCATTGTACTCCCTCCATTACCAGCAAATGCAGGTGACATCAAAACTTGCATTCAGATGATACAACAATCAGTTCAGTTTGGAGGAAATGCAACTGAAGATCCTAATGCCCACATCAGCAACTTCCTGGAAGTTTGCGGTACTTTCAATTACAACCGAGAAGCTGAAGAAGCAATGCGACTGCGTATCTTCCCATACTCCTTGAAGGACAGAGCTAAAGCCTGGCTACATTCATTACCAGCAGGTTCTATCACAACATGGAACACTTTAGCCACAAATTTCTTGCAAAGTATTTTCCACCAGCCAGAACTGGAAAGCTAAGGAATGACATCACATCCTTTGTGCAACAAGAATCAGAAACTCTCTACGAAGCTTGGGAAAGGTACAAAGACCTACTCCGGAAATGTCCACACCATGAAATTCCAAAATGGCTTCAAGTCCAAACATTTTACAATGGGCTTTCTGGAATAATGAGAACCACAATTGATGCTGCTGCTGGAGGAGCTTAATGGCAAAAGGAGAAGATCAAGCCTGGGAACTAATTGAAGAAACGGTCAACAACAACTCTTTGTGGCCAACTGAAAGAAGTTTGATTCAAAGAATTGCAGGAATATATGAGGTTGGAGCTAATACAGCAGTCAACACCAAGCTGGATCAGATATGCAAATTCATGGAGACTCTTACCACTGGATCCACAAGTTCACCATATGGAGGAGCACCAGAATCAAATCAACTTGAAGAAACGGTGAATTATGTCAACAATTTCAACAGGCAGGGGAACAATCCATATTCCAACACCTACAACCCAGGGTGGAGGAATCATCCCAATTTTTCATGGAGCAACAATTCAGGCCAACAACAGAACTATCCACCACATGGATTCCAGCAACATAACAAAGGCCATGAGCAAACAAATGAACCAGGAATAGCAGAAGTGCTGGCTCAGTTAAAAAAGTACGATGCTATGTTTCAAAGCCAATCTGCTTCCATCAAAGCACTAGAGAATCAAATTGGACAACTGGCCAATGCTCAGAGTTACAGACCGCCAGGTACCCTTCCCGCAACACAGAACCAAATCCAAGGAACATGGGAAAGGAGCAGTGTAATGCCATCATGTTAAAAAGTGGTACTGAAATCAACAAAGATGTTGGAGCCAAAACAGCTGCTGAGGAATTTCCAAAAGAAGCTGAACAACAGATGAAGGAAAAAGAACAGATCACTCCACCACCCCCTTCCTCAGCGTCTTCAGAAAAGCAAACTGGACAAGCAGTTTGCTGATTCTTGGAGGTTTTCAAAAAGCTGCACATCAACATCCCTTTGCAGAAGCTTTGGAAAAAATGCCCAGCTATGTAAAATTCATGAAAGACATTCTTTCACGAAAACGGAAATTGGAAGATTACGAGATAGTAGTATTGACAGAAGAATGCAGCGCCATCATTCAGAGGAAACTTCCCCCGAAGTTGAAAGATCCTGGCAGTTTCACCATTCCTTGCATCATAGGAGAACATAAACTTGGTAAGGCTTTATGTGATTTAGGTGCAAGTATTAATTTGATGCCTTTTTCTATTTTCAGGAAACTACAAATTGGAGAAACAATGCCAACTTCAGTCTCTCTACAACTTGCTGATAGAACGCTTGTATTTCCAAGAGGCGTAGTTGAGAATGTGCTGGTCAAAGTTGACAAATTCATTTTCCCAGCAGATTTTATTGTCCTTGATATGGAGGAAGACGCAGACGTACCAATCATCCTCGGAAGACCATTCTTGGCTACAGGTCGAACCATTATTGATGTACAAAAAGGAGAATTAACCATGAGGGTACAGGACCAAGAAGTAACATTCAATGTTTTCAAGGCCATGAATTTACCAGACGATGAAAAGAAGGAGGAATGTTTCAGACTTGATGTGATACACACAGTACCATTCAGAACTCCAATGCAATGCAAAGTTCTACTGATAAACTTAAAACATGTCAATTGCCTGTGGAGCCTGAAGATAAAGCGTCTTTTGTACTGAAAGAGACAATTCTTGCACAACAAGCAACAGAAGAGAAAAGATCCACCAGCTCAAGGAATGGGAGGAATGAATTTCACAAACAGCCTTTTGAGGATGCCAAATTATACAAAGAAAAGGAAAAGAAAAGACATGATGAGAAATTAGTGCGCATACAACTGGAACCAGGGCAGAAGGTACTGTTAAACAAATCAATGGGGAAATTCTTCCCTTGGAAGCCAAAATCACGGTGGTCAGGTCCATTTGTGATCACCAAAGTTTTTCCAGATAGAGCCGTTGAGATACATGATCCTGACTCCAACAAAACTTTCAAAGTTAAGAACAGGCGTGTTAAGCACTACTGGGAGAACCGTTGGAACGACAAAAAGAAAGTGTCACACTTTCAGATCCAGCATAAAGTTCAGGCAGTCACGTCTAGCTGACGACTTAAAACTTAGCGCTCGCAGGGAGGCAACCCATGCAATTTTTGTATATATTGTGATTTGGTGTGATTTACTTTTGTGTGTTTAGTTTTTGCAGTTTAAGACATTTCAAGATGGAAGAAGCTCTCGCAAGTCTTCACAAGCAATTTCCTTCTCTCCCTCAAAAATCTCTGATGAAAGTTTACAAAGCTCGCTTGGAACGAATGAGACTACTAATGATCAAAGGTATTCCTACTGATATTTGTTGGGTAATCGAAGCACGTATCCGCTAGCAGGTGAGTTTTCTGAGACTTGTAGTTCTTATTACCTGGTTTTGGAAGAAGCACCTATGTAAAGAAACGAAGAGCTAAGCAAATGAGTGTTTGTTACAAATGTGCACGATGGAATTGCAATACTTGTTGTCGTTCTTTAGGAATGTTGTCTGTTAATCGTGAAGACAAAATTAAATTCATTAGGGATGGCTTGAGTAAGGAGTCTTTAGATGATATATCTTCGACTCTTGAGACGCATCCCAGTGGATATGTTCACATAGACTTTCGCAGATTACATACACAATTTCAAAAAGAAAGACAACAATTAAATCTTGGGAATCTGACTAAAAAAGACCCTGGCCAATTTATAAGAAAATTGGATGGGAAGCTTGTCCCTGACGCATAGACGTCAATCAAAGCCGTTACTTTTCTTGTACATATTATATCTTTTTGTCTTTTCCTAATAAGTGTGATTTGTTTTGTTGTTTTCTTTTATTTTCCCGATAAGATCCAGACCTTTTTGACTAATCACGATATTATTCGCTACTAATCGTCCTCTGGAAGATACTTGTGCTATTTTATTCACCCTTTTCAGGTACTATAAATTCAGCCCGTCATTGCACTCTTGAAGGCATCCTGATTTGAAAAAGAAATACATTAAAAATGGAAGCCACTTCAAGAAGACAAGTTGAAAAATTTGTGTGTTTTGCGGTAGTACTGTTGGTACTAAACCACAATACATAGAAGCAGCACAGGAATTGGGTCGAGTCTTAGCAGCAAGGAATATGCACTTAATATATGGCAGAGGTAATCTTGGACTTATGGGGATCGTTTCAAAGGCTGTACAGGAAGGAGGCAGTCACGTTTTGGGAATCGTCCCAAAACCCTTGGCAGAGGCAAATCTTATTGAACCAACAAACGGAGAAGAACTAATTGTGCCAGGTATGTCTGAACGACTGGTAGAAATGATTAACCGTTCTGATGCTTTGATTGCTTTGCCAGGTGGCTTAGGTACATTGGAGGAAATTTTTATAGTAATATCTTGGGCGAACCTGAACATACACCAGAAACCAATTGGGCTGTACAACGTTGATGGGTTTTACGATTTTCTTTGTGTGTTTCTTGATGATGCTCGGAGAAATGGGTTCGTGTCAAAGCCTATGAAAGAACTCCTCTTTACTGCCAGAACTGCACCGGATCTAATAGACCAACTCATAGCCTATGAACCGAAAGTTGATCCTATCATTTCAAAGATAAAATGGTCCGAGGACGATCGTGGTAAGAAGCGTCGAATTAATCTGGATCTTAACCTTTAATTTCCTGTAGAATTTCAACTAATCAGGTACGATTTCTAAACTCTTTCTACTTTTTAAGACATTGGGGACAATGTCTCATTTAGGTTTGGGGGTGAGGATAGTTAATAGTACTTGTTTGTATTGTGTTTTTATTTCTAGCAAAATTTTTCGAAAATACAAAAAAAATTAAAAAAAATTAATAAAAACAAAGGGCATATTTAAAGCTAGGTGATGGTTTGGTGTCTTCCTTCACTCACTACATTTTTATAAGGAAAAGCTGTGAAGGCACCTAGATAATCATTCACTTGTAGCGTGTTGTGACAGACTAGTTTAGAGGACTCGTTGTTTATTCCTGACAACAAGCGATAAGAGCCTAAGGGGCTTGGGTATTTAAGTGAGCCTCGCTCCACCTTCCCTCTGGGGAATCTACAATGGGTAGTCCATTCGACAGTTAGTCACACACCATAAACTGAGCCTTTGATTAAACTTTAAAACCACATGTAAATTATAGTTATATGACCAGTAGAAATGTTTTGTTGTTATGTTGACTAAAAAGATGAAATTGGTAAGAAATAGCTGTGTAAGGAATTTCCACTCCTGAGACGTATTTCGAACCTAATTCAAAACAAGTTAATTTTTGTTTATTCACTTTTGAATTATTAAATCTGTAAATTCTCCATAAAACTGACTAAAAAGAATCTTCATATACTTAGTTAGCAGATATTATCAACATACATGGTAACATACATACATACGCTAAAATTGAAAAGTTTGTAATATCCAGTACTCTAGTTCATTGGAGAAGCATCTAAAAAATAGTGATGGAAAAATAAAAAAA
Source organism: Zanthoxylum bungeanum (assembly GCA_019454045.1). NCBI lineage: Eukaryota > Viridiplantae > Streptophyta > Magnoliopsida > Sapindales > Rutaceae > Zanthoxylum > Zanthoxylum bungeanum. The sequence goes on from SKCR01049223.1 coordinate 73,167, forward strand.
AAAAAAACATCTGAGATCCGAGTTATTAAGTCTGTAAGGGTATTTTAATACCTAATGCCCTAAAACCAACTGGTTTGGGAGTCATTGGCCCAAAGCTCGTTACATGGATCAAAAATGATGAAAAATTTATATATATGTATATATATCTGAAGTCTGAGTAATTAAGTCCTTAGGGGTGTCTTAACACCTGATGCCCTAAAGCCAACTGGTTTGGGAGTCACCGACCTAAAGCTCGCTACATAGATGGAAGATATTGTATATAAATAAAAAATAGAGAAAAAGCAAAGAAAAAATCAGAAAAATTATTCCATTGCTACAAAAAGGTGTGAAATCTGATAGAACTTTAGGACAAAAATATTACTCTCTTATCAACTGCACTTATGACTGTTGTGGGCAAAAATGAGTTGTTTAATATTTTGTTGACTGTGTATATGAAGAATGGTAAAAATAATCGGAGAATTTACTTATTCAGTAATTTAGAATAAAACAAAACATCTAGTAACTTGGATTAGAAATTTCATCTGATTAGTCACTAACATCTTTATTCTCTTTTCGCTTGTCTTTTTTCTTTTGTGTGCATTAGTTTTAATACCTTTTACTTTTGTAAAATGTTTGTGGGTATCATTGCTGTAAACCCTCACGAGACTAGAACTCGTCCACTAGGGACACCTAAGGGTTTAAAGGCTTGTTGCATACGCTAAATGCAACCGTGATCCCTAAGAAAGTGGCTTAGTTAAAATTTTATTTTCATGTTATTTATTTTGCGCTCGAGGACTAGCAAAATTTTAGGTTTGGGGGTGTGATGAGTGGTATTTCTATCACTATTTCCCACTCATTTAAACTAATATTTTGTATAGTTTCTTGAGTTTTGTGAATATTTTGATGTTTTTTGTTATTTTGCAGATAAATAAAGTTTCAGGACATTCTGGAGGTGTTTTGGGGCAAAATGGACAAAACTGGACAAAAAGGGCAAAATCGTCTTTTCAGCGTCGCGACGCTGAATCCTTGCGCGTCGCGACGCCCAATATGCGCCGACTCTGCTAAAATGCGCCGAGTCCACAAATCAGAATCTGAGAGAAGTTTGACTTTGCTAACATGCGCCGTGCCACGTGTCACCATCACAACGGAGATGCTAAAATGCGCCTTGCCACGTGTCAACATCCTACGGTGCCGACAGTCATCATCGCCACGTGTGCCACGTGTCATCCTACGTGTCGCCACGTCATCCGGTCAACCGAGTCAACAATGCCATGTGACATGCCACGTCATCATCGGCCAATCACAGCTTGACACGTGTCAACATCTCATTGTTTGGACGGCCACCGCCCCACGTGTCGCCACATCATCTTCCACATCAGCAGCCACGTCAGCAGGACAACCGAGTCAACAAGCCACGTCATCATCAGCCAATCACAGCGCGACACGTGTCAACATCTCATTCGTCCGACGGCCACCGGCCCACGTGTCGCCACGTCGCCTTCCACATCATCAAAATGACGCAAGCAATGACGTCATGAACAGTTGACACGTCAGCGTGACGCAAGCAATGACGTCATGAACAGTGCCACGTCATCGGATAAGATTCTGAGCCGACCAACCAGCGCGTGACACGTGTCGTACTGTACCCAGCGTCGCAACGCTAGTGCAATTTGGGCGTCGCGACGCTGGACCCTTACTCGAGCCTATAAATAGAGATCGAATTTCAATTTTCATTGTACCATTCTCTCTCACTTCTTAGTTCTAAATTGAGAGTTTCTCTCTCTAGTTCTTTAAATTCAAGTTTTGTAATTACTTTTTAATAGTAATAATAATTTACTTTCTTTTTTACAGTTTTTACTATTCACTATGAGGAGGTAACTTCCTTATGCTAAGGTGAAAGGTAATTCTTTTACTATTGTTATTTAGATTAATCTCCCGTAAAAATAATATATTTACTATTTAAAATCTGATTAATAAGGATACCGCCATATTGGTCGGTGATAATAAAATTACTATTCCGCCTTTATGGCTGGTTATTTTGGTTCCGCCTTTATGGCTGGTTATTTTGGATTTAAATTGACTTAATCAGGATACCGCCAGATTGGTCGGTTGATAATAAATCACAAGTTTATATATTATTTTACTGGGAGATATCTAAATAATTAATAGTAGAAGTTAATTCCTTTTACCTTAGCATCTTTATTGTATTTTTACTTTTCATATTTATTTTACTTTACCGCAATTACTTTTCAGCAGTTTATGTCTTTTATTTTCAAGTTTTACCAGCCCTAGCTATGTGTCATAACTAAGTTAGTATCTAGGGTTGTGATGAAATTCAATATCACGGGTTTATAAGGGTTAGATTATAATTTGGGTAATATAAAGAAATATTTATTGAGTCTTAATCTTAATGCTCTTTAATTAACTGGCCATTAATTAAATTGATTAGGTAAACTTAAAATGAACTAGACATAGGGATTTTAAGTTTAAGACCTTAGACTCAATAGCCCACGATCTTCCTTGAGGATAGATAACCCTTTCAATAGATTTCCTTACAGGATAGGAATATACCTGTCGGGCGGGGGTAGCCATAATTGGAACTTAATCATAATGAATCTAGGTAATTTGGTTGACATAGACATATGGTTCAATTGGATTATACTAGGTATTTGTAATTGACCATCGGAATAGGCTTTTACATAAATTAGTGTTTCAGGTTAATAAATCAATATATTACCCAACTATAAAATAACCATTTTATCTTTAAATAATATTGGAATAAATCACAACCCTAGATAGTTTTAATATTGAATTTTCTTAAAATCTACCTTCAAACAATTTTATTTTATTGTCTTTAAATTTAGAATCGTCGCTATTTCAAATCAATTAAACAACCTGTTAGATACTAGTAATCATTTAACCTCATAAAAATAATAACTTAGGTATTAAGTCCTCGTGGGATCGATACTTTTTATACTACTTGAACGATACGTACGCTTGCGTTATACGTGTGTGTTTACGCCGGTCACCAATACTAATTCTTGTTTAATTCCAAATTAAACAATTGCACTTATAATAATGTCTTTTAGACTTGGATTCCAATCCAATCTAAATGGGTCTCAAAGGCCCAATTAGCATCCAATACTATTCAATTAAAGTCCAATGGGCTTTCACTTAATTCTTTAGGCATGGTCTTTGGCCATTATGGATCCAACCCAAGATGCCAAGGCCCAAGTTAGGAATCACCCTATGCCACAAAATCAATTTAGTCCCATTAGGCCCAATTAAATTTTAAAGTTCCAATAGTCATATTTGGACTTTATGGAAATGGTTTTAGGCCCAATTGCATCCAACACAATTGTCCAAAACCATACTTGGCCCAACCAAGCCCATTAGCCCAATTACAATAAATTAAATTAACATATTATTCCAAAAACACATTAATTCAATTAAAGTGTAATTAACACAATTAATCAATTATTCTAATGTTTCCAAAACACTAATTAATCCAATTAATCATGCTCAATTATCTAATTCATGTCCAACACAAATTGAAGCAAAATTAACTCATTCAACATGCTTCAAACTCACGGTAATTACATGAAACAACATTCAATTTTGATTTCAATCCATTTAAACCAACAATTAATTTTCATTTCATGCTTTAAACTCATCCAATAGTCTAAATTCAAAAAATCACCATGAGAGGACCTAGGGTACCGTTCGGCCATGCTTGGGTTTTTGGGGAAAAATTTAATCTAATCAATTTTCTCAAATCCAATCATTCATAACTCTAAGATATCATAATCTAAGCATAACCAAACAATCAATTTAGGAAAATTCATACTCCAAGCAAAATCCCCAAATTAAAGTCCATAAACCATAGAAATTAAAAACAAGTTTAGGTGGCTCATGATACCATTTTTAGTGTCTATAAGACATGCCCAAAGATCCTAAACATGATTCTAGTGTGAATAATTCAAGTAGATGTACGGAAAAACTCACATTGAACGGATAAGAAAATTCAAAACTTTCGATGGATGTAGAAGCTCCAAGCCTTTTGATTGAATTCCAAACTCATGGGTGAGTTTCCCTATCACCTTGATTTAACTCCCAAGTGCTAGCTTGCTTGAAATTTTTGCAACAAAAATTTCCAAAGAGAAGAGATGGCACTGTTTTTACAATGGAGAAGAGAGGGAATAATAGTTTCTAAAACTTGTTTTCAAAATCAATTAGTTTCTAAAACTTAGTTTGTGTGTTGATAAATGCTTGGCATTAAATGATGCCAACTACTCACATCAACTTGTCAAACAATTGATGTAAGTCAAGTGGGTCCCACCAATTTCAAATTCCAAATTTGAGTTGGCTTACACAACACACTTTAGGCCGGGTTCATTTAATCCGACTAAATGAATTTTCCGTCGAGACGTAATTAAATCCAATTTAATTAAATAATAATGCCTAGCAAAATTATTACGAAAGTCGCTTTCGAATTAATTCCAAATTAAATTTTTCGCTTGAATTAAAATCTAATTTTAATTCCGTATTGAAATCCAATTTCAATTAATATATCTGATATATTATTTTAGTCCAATTAAATAAATTAAATAGTAAAATCCAATTTAACTATTAAATTTACTTTGCCGATTAATTCCAAATTAATCGCATTCTCTCTTCTAGATGAATTAATCCCAGATTAATTGTTACCGCAATAAATCCCAGATTAATTTTATCTTCCATAATTAATCTCAGATTAATTCTTGCCGTAATTATTCTGAGATTAATTTTATCTCTCATAATTAATCCCAGATTAATTCTGTTCGAGTCAAATGTCATCGGTGAATCTTTGGGAAGCGGCCCAAGAGATCCCTAGATATGTTGGTAGTAAATACGGTCATCGGACTATCTGAACACGTGTGTACCCTGTACCACGTTCTTATCGATTTACAAGACATGGTTGGCTTCTAGCAAAATACCCTACCTACCCAATTCTCCCGAAATATATTCAACATGGAATATATATAATCTGTATCAGGCGTAGTATACAATGTATTGCGTTTTACGATCCAGTATCGGATGCCACATGCTAGGCCTGAGGCTGGAATTGTGTCTGCCCCGTACGAAACATTTATCAGATCACTAGCAACTAGTCTCTGTAATCGGATAATCATGACCTAGTCATACTATCCCGATAGCTGCAGCATTTAAGAGTACTAGTTTTGTATCCCGTGTGATAATCATCTCCATATGACTGAAGTGATACTTTCTTCTCGACATCACACCTAATACAATATGATTCTCAGTATATCCAAAAGAGGCGTACACAGAACCTATTAAAGCTCCGGACTACCAAAACCAAAGTATACTGATTGTCGCAAGTATTAGCGATGCAAGTCTCAGGTGAAGACCACATACACCTACCCTGATTCGAATTCCCATAGACACATAGTCATACTACCAATGGGACTCCGATGGGTCTATCCAGAGCGAAGCTGTTCCCGGTCTAACGGCTAACAGAACCTCCTATCACACTTGCATAAGTATCCAATACTTAAATATATGAGAACTATGTCGTTAAGCTTCCATAACGCGCATAAGTGTAATACTAGCCTATTCCGCATTATCGTTGTCCAGTCTCGATAATACTAAGACTATGGATGTTTAATGATTAAACCTTTCGTGGATTAATACTGTCTCATATCTTATTAATCCGGTATTAATCATATGGACTTTTATCATTTATATATCCAAGTAATCCAATTACAAAATGATAAAAGAGTAATTTCCTTTGTCACATAGTTAATTTGTACAAAGAACACCATGTCCTTTACAAATAGTTATGCTATGGGTCATAATTATCCAATATGCAGTACTAGTAAGAATCCATAGATCAGCCAAAGGCCAGTATAAATCAATGTAAGTATAAAAGAACAGATCCATGAGATTGGAGACACTAATGAGTAACAAAAAAGTATCAGTACAGACAGTAAGATTGAATGTCATAGCTGTAGCCTACAGCAAGAGCAGAGGTCTAGAAAGTAGCCAATAAGAATGAAGCATCACAAGCCTCGGTAGCCCAACTTAGAGCCAAGAGATAGGTTATAGAGGTGAATAATATATAAGGATGTGAAAAGTAACAAGGAATTTTAGTACATACAATAACATAAATAACGTAGCTTAAGGATGGTAAAGTAAATGAATACCTCAGAATGGTTGATAAAAGTTATTTAATCCTAAGGTATGGAGAAGTCGATGTAGATCCCAACATAATGAATGATAAATCTTCTTCCCAGTAGCCCTACCCCAGTAAGTGTGTAGACACCTAACTAGATCATCATTGAGCTTAGATAATTAACAATAATGTATATTCTGAAATCTTTATGGGAAACATGTATTCACCCCTCATCGTAGAGCCCAATAAGGATTTGAACAAGTAAAGAAAAGTATCTGACAAGGATAGACAAATCACGAAACAGTAAGATAGCCAAACCAAGAAGTTCCAAAGAAATTAAATAAGAATCATAAGATAGTAATATTCTATAAGAAATGAAGTAGTTTGAATCCACAGTGAGCCAAGCTAAAAATTAAAAGTGATAACTTGATCCATTGTGAAGCACATCGCCTCAAAGAAGGTAAAAACTCAAATGAGTCAAGGAATTAGAGAGAGCAATCCTTAGATATAAGATATACGACTGATAAAGAGTCCTCATTTTACTAGAATGAAGAACTAGTAAGAGATTAACACTCGAACCAAAAGTATTAGTAGTGATACCTAACCTGTCAAAGATGATGTAGAGCTTCCAGGGAAGTAATGACTTAAGAGAGTTAAGAAATTGAGATTAGTAGGAAGAATAATAGATGAAGTATAGTAGGATTTTCGAGAGAGCATGAACCTTAAGAAGTTTCTCAGTAAGAGGTAGTATGAACAATAATCAGAAATGAATCACGAATAAAGTTGAAGGAGGTGATTCAAATAGTTCCTAGTAATAATACCTTAGTGTGGGAGCTCAATATCAGATATGTGAATAATGGGATCCTAAGATTATAAATGAGCAGCATGTGCAACTGCAGCATGATAGCTAGAGAGACCACCACAACCAAAAAAGACTTTAGGACCAACCCCACCGTCCCAACCCTCGTTAGACAACATCAGTAATGATAGACCTCGATGTTTGTCTCGATGATGTTCCCAAAAATAAGTGAATCTGTGATGTAGAATAGTATCCTATAAGGTAAGGAAAAAGACATTTAAGAGGTAATACCCCTCAGATAAGAAGACGAAGACCTAAATCACAGAAGTTTCAGGTATAGAATAGAGTAGGAAAGAAGTTGAGAAGAACTTTAAGAAAAAGGTTTGGAGGTGGAACTGTCGAGATAAGACGGCAATAGGAAAGAATACTAGATAAGCAATGATAGAAGTTTAATAGGAAACTTTCTCAGTGTTGGATTGAGACTGGAATTCTATTAGATAGGAAACAAAAGGAAAGTAACAGATATAACCCATAAGTACCCATGTAATGTACCTAGTTATTGACAAGGCAAAGTACGACCTGAAACAAATTTATTGAGAGCATGTGTAAGGGAAACAAGGAAACCAAGTATGGATATTAACTAGAAATTTAATCTTCATCGTCGACGTCAACGGTAAGGATGTATAGTTTACTTTCCAATTTTGATTATCTATTTCATACAAACATACACATAGTTGACACAACAACGATTTATTCCGTTAAGTTTTGGCTAACTAGAAGAATATCGCCAGATATATGTCAAGAATTAAAATCTTGGATTTAAGAGATATAGGAAAATCATGATGGTAAACTTAGAGCATGAACTACGAGGTCCTAAGCCTAGAGGTGGATAAAGATACAAGAACATGAAAGTCAGAACTGATGGTGGTTGAAACTCAGCTAATAGAAATAGAGAGTTAAATAGATAAATTAAGAGGAAGAATACTAGGATGATGTAATATACTGGGTTTTTTGGAACTGTACGAGAAAGTTTTCGAATGTTAAGGATTTGGAACAGAATGGTAATCAAAAATCAGAGTTTATACGTTAGAAACTATTTCAGAATATTTTAAAGTGAAGATTCATCGCGTCGGAAAACACGTGGTTTCGAGAATCGGTTACGCAATTCTTGATTATATCGTTATAGGCGTAAAAGTTTCTTGTTTTGGCTATAAAGATAGTAAATGAACTCCGATTAAGCTGATTTTTGGACCATCAGACTTGTTTTTTTCCAAGTCGAACAATGTTTGTGTTGAATACTTTTCGAATTTACATCAAAAGGGCTTCAAAATATACATTTCTGTGAAATATTTTTAGGGGCCAGATTCTAATTTTCGAAACTATTTTCTATATATACCTCAAAGTTTCAGGAAATTATAAAAATTGCATAAGTTCTCTACAACACACACACACACACACCTCCGTCTCTAAATGGGATTACCAATGGCCTCATCATACCGGCGACCAGTCGGCCACGATCGACCATCGCGACGACGCCAGTGGGTGCGCCTGACCACCCTGCATCCAACGATGGCCGGCGACGATGCTAGAAACACCAGCAAATGGTGATAAGGAGAGAGAAATATGTGGGCTTGGGTATCCCTATCTCGAATTATCGTTTCATTTCACGGCCCGAGCCACCTGTCAAATCGAAGCTCTCAAAGAGTACTACAAGATGACAGTGATGATTTTTATGATCCATGCTCGGTTGGACGAAAAATGAGAGAGGAATATTTGAATGAATAGTGACCCACAGTGAACAGTAGGTCCGATCGGAATTCCATCTATTCCAGCGCGTTCATGGGATTGATTGGAGTCCGTATTTGCCCTCAAAATCTCAGTAAGACCTCCCGGTAAAAAGTCACTAATTTCAAGTTGCTTAGTAGAGTAGCGTAATGATATAAATTGAATTGATTGAGTATTAGTATATTGAATATGTGCAATTGGTAGAATCCTAGTGAAAACGGAACGAGTTTGACTGATTCGATAGAATATGCAAGTTTTCGGTAAAAATGGGTTTTTGCCTATAATGATGTGTTTTGATTTTAACGATAGTTATGAGTTATTTATGATATTAAAAATGTGTTTAAATAAATTCGGGTAGGTTCGGAGGGTTCGGGATCCTTCCGTTGTGTTTGCAGAAATGATTTGGAAGAATTTCCAAAAAAAATGTTTAAACCGAGAGTTTAAGTTAATTAGTGGCCTGCATTAGTTTTTAATGATGTTTTTAAGACAATTGGAACTGAAAACATTGAAATCAGACTTGTTTGGGTCATCCCGGAAAGATCCGACACTTTGTCAAAGTTATGTCGAGAATTTCATAAGTTGCGATTCTAACAATGTTTCATGATTTGTATTGACAGATTTGACTAAGACCTGAGGTGTTCGCAAAGCCAGGTAAATAACCCATGTGATGAGTTCTCGAATTGTTCATTTCATAATTTTTTAAACAACACACATATATATATATATATATATGCATGTGGGGAGACGATTGAAATGTTTAGGATAGTTACAAGATGGATTTGAGAAAGGATTTCGAGATCATGTATAGTTGAGTTATTAGACCATCAGATGTATGGATTTTTGTTATTGCTATGATATGAAGTGAATAGTTTGATAAAGATAATGTATGTATGTATGTAATGTATGTATTGATGTGTTTTGAAGTGAAATGTTCAAGGATAATGCTATGATATGTATTTTGAAAAGATTGATGAGTTTAATGGCTACATGTATGTATTGATGCATGTAACGATATGGACTCGTAATGGTATATGTATGTATGGATGTATGTAAGGGTATGAACCTGTATCGATATGAACACATGTATATAAAAGAATATGCAAAGGTATAAGTATATGAATATGTACTCGTATATGCATATGATGTTAAGACATGAAGATTGATAAAGGCTGTGGTACTTGAAATCGAAGTAATACGTATATTCGTATGTTTGAAACATGTGTATGTATGTGAGTGTTTGAATGATGTTTTAGAGTGTTTGTTATGGATATTCTTATGTATGAGAAGTCGTGCGATGAGTTTGGTGTGCCATGATATGTATGCATGAATGTAGGTTTAATTGGTTGATGATTTTGTGGTATAGTAGTCGAGCTGGTTAGGAATCCGTTCGGACGGAATTCATCTCATACCTATTTTAAAATAGGTAATGAGTCTCATACGAGCATTGTATGTACAAGTCAACCATATACATGTATTGTTTGGTTATGTTTTCTTTGATGTATTGGCTGTTATGTGGGCATCGTGGTTGGTTTCACAATGATTGTATGTGTGACTATGTGTATGTACGTGTAAGATAAAACTCGTAGAATATATGAATGGTGAATGCTTATGTGAAATGAATGAATGAATGAATTTGAAAACTAATATGAGTATTAGATGTTATAAATCGTGTTTATTAAGTTGTATTGGTATTTATATATATGTATAAGAACTTTGGAATTATTTTCTGCATGTATATAAGAGAGGTGTGCTATGGTATGGTTAAATGCATATTAATCCTGAATGTTAAGCCATTGTAAGGTTACTGTAATTAAAGGAAGTTAAAGAGGTTTGTTTTAGTATTGAGGAAAGTTTATTTACCATACCGCTTTGATGATATTTCAAAGTTAGATAATTGTGATAAAAGTATAGATGTATGACTTAATGTTTCGCATGATTAAATTGGATTTGATATTAAATGATATACTATGGTATTCGAGTTTTTCTTTGTATGCTTTGGATGTTAGCTATTAGATTAGCACATATATGGATATATAAATGTGAAAATTTGACATGAGTTAAGAATAAAGGATAATAACGAGTTAATAAATTCAAATTTGCAACAATTTAATAATTTTGATAAATTACTGATATGTTTGATTTGTTTGTTTATCATGAATATTTGATTTGTTTGTTGTAATACTAGCATGGTTACTTACTGAGTTTTTAAAACTCACACCAAATCAGTTTGCTAATATTGCAGGTTGGCTTTTAGATGGTCAACTACTTCTGCTTTGGAAGTCATACTCGAGAAGCGGATCTCCCAAGCAGCAGTCACCCTCGCAAGTGTATTGGGATAAGCTTTAGAAGTGTAGGATTTGAGATTAATATTTTATTTGCCATGTTGAGCACGCTATTTGCAAATATTAAATAAATATTTTGATGTCTTATGATGTTGTGGCAAAACCCTTGAGTGTTGATAGATGATATAGGCACAGAGCCCGTAGGTAATGTTTTTGATGTGTTAGTGTAGACCTGAGGTCCATTCTGATATATGATGTTTATTTCAGAATCGCTTTGATGCTGGACTAAGATCCAGGTTGTTCGGTTTTAGGATACATCATGTCAGATTTTCATAAATTAAAAGGCTTATGGAGATGGGTCAATCATGTCTCCTGATGGTAGCTTCCTGCCTCTAGCGGGGTATTATAGATTAGATTGAGCATGTGGAGCTAGGAAATATCTAGTAAGATTATTCTTTTATACATTTACACCCACAATTGAAGTAAGATATGAAAAATTATAGAGAACATTAAAGGGTCTATATTACAAAAAAAAAAAGGTGAAAAACCCAAGGTATACTCAAAGTCAGGGAAAAACGAGGGATATTGGCTGTAGTACGAAGTACAATAGTGATATGTTAAACGTGAATGGTAATAAAAGTTCCAAAGGATATGTAAGAATTAGTGTTGTTATGGCAAGAGATATAAGAGGTTTTAAACTAGAGTGGGACTAAGATAAGTATGACAGCAGGCCACGACTATAGTATCAATTTAGAACTGATATCTCACGTAAATAATCAAATTAGAGGATCTTGAGCATAACTAGAGGTTTAGAAATGAAGTTTCATTGATGCATGGGAATAGTTGTAGCATAACGGTAGTGTAGAGTATTAAGTAGAAGTTTCATGGAGTGAGAATGAGAAATTACCTCTCAGTCAAGAATTCAAGGGATTATTCACTAAGGCTCACGAACTTTGATGCAGTATGTGCGAGCATGGCAAGAGATCTTAGTTATTAAGTCAAATTGAACCCAAACAATGTGGAAACGTTTGCAGCAGAGCAAAAGTTCACCCAGACAAATTAGAGCACATTCCCGGTTATGACTTATAAGTCATGGAATACAAGGTCCAACATGATAATCACTTTTTCCTATGCTATAATGACAGCATATGAAAGATCATAGGGAGGTAGTACGAGATAGTTGATAAAGCAGAGTTGGTTATAAGTATAAAGTCAGTTGAAAGTTGATGACTTAGAAAATAGCGTGCTAAGATATTGTAGGCACTGCATTTTTGCATATAAGTCCCAATGATGAGTCTCGCACGGAGACACTAACGTTTAAGTCGCGGAAGTCGCGGGTAACGGACGTCGGAAGAGAAAAGTTGGAAATCAGTAATTTCGTTGGATTTAACTCGCTTGTTTCGCTTCGTGTTCGCTTGTTGGACCTCTATTTTAAAACACACCAAAACCCATTAAATCACATCTCACAAACTAAATAATTAAAACATTTAAAACACATCTCACAAATTAAATTGAATTAAAATTAATTAAAATTAAATTAAATAACTAAATTTAAATTAAATTAAATAACTAAATTTAAATTAATTAAATAGCTAATTAAAATCCAATTAAACTAAATCAAATTAAACTCCATTTAAACTAAATCAAATTAAAGTCCAATCCAATTATAACCAATTAAATTAAATTCACAACTTAAATTAAACTAAATCTAATTAAATTAAATTTCAAAATTAAATAAATCACTCACCTAATTTAAATAATTTCTTGCCTTAATAATTAAAATTAAACACACACATAAATTAATTGATTTATTTCCTTTCAAATAAACCCATGCAGAAACCCTAACCCTACGCTCTCACTATATAAACAATAACAAACCCTAGACATCTTCCTCTCTCCTGACACTCCATCTCTCTCTTCAGTCAAACACACATTCACGGCAGTGCACAAAACACACAAAGAAAATAACCCTCTCTCTCGACTCTCGGCACGACAAATCAGAAAAGAGAAAACCTTAAATCCCTCTCGCCATCTCTCTCTTTCCCCACGTTCACTAGTTGATCAAGAAGATAAAACCCGGATCCAGACTCACGCTCTTCCTCTCTTTTTGCTCTCTAACCTCAAGCACAAAAAACCCTAAAATACACAGCCCACAAAACAACTCATTCACCTCTTTAGCCTCTCTTTTCTTTCCCCTCATCCTTCACATAGCCATCATACATCAAGACCCATAACCAGATCTCCCTCTAAACCCACGGCACTCACAAGAAAATAAACCTCAGCACCGACAACCCTTCATCATATTACACTCACGGGCCACTCTCTTCTCTCCACACTTGACTCCAACATGCACTGATACAACCACGATCAACACCTGCCTCTTCACGCCTAGCCTACCAACCTCAACTTCACGCCACACCTGCCCTCTATCGCCAGCCACTCATAAAACATCACGCTATAACGCCACCTTGCTCCACTAACCGAATTGCCTCAACCTTCAACAGCCCCTCAACCTTCACCAACACATTACAGCCCCTCCAACTCACGCCATAAATAAACCCTCATATTGCCGCATCTTCCAAGCCCTTATCAACACCGCACTAACTCTCACTCAACAAATCACGTCCACGCCTAACCCACTGCACAGCCTCCACGCCTCCAAATTCACTCACGCACCTGCCCAACTCGACAAATCACGTCCCCACTCCTTCAACCACAAGCCACGCACCATCAGCGCCGCATATCATTGCCTCTTCACGTGAGCCATAGTCACGCTTAACCCTCATCAATTGACTGCCCAATAAACACCTAAGCCCTAGCAGCCACTTACGAAAAATATCAAACAAACAATTCACATAGCACACGTAAGCCACCTAGCCACTGCCTCACAAATTGCTACCCTTCACGCCCTTGCTCACGCGCAGACCCACAGCACACACTCACTGCCGCAAATACCCTTGCAAATTCAGCCAACTCACTACCTAGAAAACACACCCAAAAACAGTGACGAAAACTGCCCGAAACAGTCCCCAAAAATTGCACAACATAGTGTCAAAAACTGTCCAAAATAGTAACAAAAACTGCCCCTAGAACCCTTCGAAAACTGCAGTCCAAACCAATCCAAATAACACCCAAAAACAGTCCCCCTAGACTACCTAACCAACTGTCGAATAAACTCCCCAAAACTGTCCAGGTTACTACTGCAAAACAAGCCCATATTTCCCTTCTAAAATCAAACAAAAAAATCAGTCCCAAACAGCCGTACCCTTCACTGCCTTTCACAGCCGCAAACTGCACCCACTGTACCACCCAAACTGCACGTAAATTACACTCATTGCACTGTCCAGTTTTGCCACATAAACAGCCCCTAAAACAGTCCAGAAACTGTAGGAATTCAATCAAGTCCCAAGATCAACAAACATGCATAAAAACGAGTTGAATACACAAAGGAGTAAGGCGGAATTCATACTCACATTGATGGGTTTGATGCTAGGAAGAACAAGACCAAAAACGCACTGCATGTTCTGCTCGGCAGTGAGCTGCGCACAGGTGGACTGCTCGACGTCGGTGGTGGTGGTCTCCTCAATGTTCGGCCATTGATGACCTCTATTGAAGCTCCAAGCTTCAAGCTCCAAAAGGAATTCCAAGCTCACAAATTCGTTTCCCTATCACCTATGTATAACCCAAGGTGTGCTAGCACTTCTTCATCTTCTTTGGCTTCTCACAAATTCGGTCACAACCAGAAATTTTAGAGAAGAAATCGGCAGTGAGCCGTGAAGGGAGAGAAGAGAGAAAAGAGAGGGAAGGAAATGGTTTCACCTTGAAACCGTAAATGAGAGAGAGAATAATGATGAAAAGAAAATGTATTTGGTTTATATATTTTCCAAAAAATAAAATAAACCATATACAACTTTTAATTTTCCAAAATACCAAAAGTCAAAAAGTAAAAGTTTATTAATGCATTTTCCAACAACCATATCACTTCTACTTTTTACTTTAAGTCACATCACATCACTTTAATAAAGTGACATGTTGTCAAGTCACATCACTCAAAGTGACAATTGATTTGACGCATGATGTGACTAACGATTTGACGCTTGATGTGACTTGCGTGCCGCGCTCGAATTCGAAATACGAATGCGCTCGCAATCACTCTCGGGCTCGGGTTCGCTAATTCCAATTAACGAATTTTCGTCGCGTCGTAATTAAATGATTACGCCTAGCGAATTCACTATTCACGTCGCTAACGAATTAATTCTAAATTAATTCGTTCGCCCGAATCAAAATCTAATTTTAATTCCGCGTCAAAATCCAATTTCTATAATATATCAAATATATATTTTATCGATTAATTCCAAATTAATCGTTCTCTCTCTTTTATTAATATTTTATCCCATATAAAATATCTCCGCAATTAATCCCAGATTAATTTTCTCTCTCTTCTAATTAATCCTAGATTAATTAAGTGCGAGTTATACATCATCGGTGAATCTTCAGGAAGCGACCCATGAGATCTCCGGATATGTTGGCAGTAAATACGGTCGTCGGATATCCGAACACGCAAGTGCCTCGTACTACGTTTATACCGATTTACAAGAAAAGGTTGGCTTCTAGCAAAGCGCCATGCCTACCCAATTCTCCAGAAATATTCTTACAGGAATATATAGATCTGTATCAAGCGTAGTATACCGTAGTATTGTGTATATCTGCCCAGTATCGGATAGTCACGTGCTAGGGCTGGGGCTGGATAAGTGTCTGCCCCGTCCGAAGCACATGTCGGATGTCTGGTAACTAGTCTCTGTAATCAGATATTCCGACCTGGTCATAATATCATGATTGGATGCGCATCACTCAAGAGCACTAGTACCGTATCCTGCGTGACATCATCTCCACTATAACTGAAGTGATACTCCGTCTTGACATCACACCCAATACACTACGACTCTCTGATAAACCCAGAAGTGGTGTACGCAGAACCGGTTAAAGCCCTATACCACAAAAGACCAAAGTCTATCGATTATCGTAAGTATTAGCGATGTAAGTCTCAAGTTAAGACTTTACACACCTACCTTGATTTCGGCCTCGCATAGACACATAGTCATAATACCAATGGGATTCCGAGGGGGTCTACCAGAGCGAAGCTGTTTCCCGTACCATCGGTGAAAACACGACCTCCTATCGCACTTGCATAAGTCTCCAACACTTATATATATGAGAACTATGCCGTTGTGCCCTCACAACGTGCACAAGTGCAATACTAGCCTATTCCGCATTATCGATGTCCAGTCTCGATAATACTCTGGCTAGGGATATTTAATGATTAATCCTTCGGGGACTGATACTGTCTCATATCATTCTCAGTCCAGGAGCTAATCATAGGGACCTCTCTTCATTTATATATATCTATGGTGATCTAATCACAAATGATGAGAGTGCAATTTCCTTGTCACATAGTTAATTTGTACAACAACACCGTGATCTGTACAAATAGTGACGCTATGGGTCATTTTGTCCAACAATCTCCCACTTGGCACATAGCAAGTCACTCGAGTGTCTAACACCCGAACTATGTACGGTTCGCTCAAATTGCTGAGGAAAGGTTTTCGTCAGCGGATTTGCGTAATTATCTTCTGACGCGATTTATACGATCATCACATCGCCACGATGTATGATCCGAACGAATCAGATGATATAGAAGTATATATATCTGGATCGTCGATGAGACCTTTAATTCCTTAGCCTGTGCTGACGTCTAGCTCAGCTGCTAACAGAACTAAATCTAATCTAATTAGATTTATTTTCGATCCAAATGGCTTCTATTGCTGCCTCAGCTGCAGCAATAATCCGCATTTGTGTTTATTCGGCAACAGTTATCTTGCTCGGAAGATTTCCAGCTCACTGTCCCAGTGTTCAAACTATATATTACCGGTATATACCGTTTGGAAACTTGCAGCAGTGATCCTAGTCACTTCAAGTTCTCATACTCCATAATTAAGACAGCATCTTTAGTTCTCTTAGATACTAACAGATGTTCCTAATCTTCAATCCAGTGACTATCACTTGGATTGACCCGATTGTGACTCCATATGCTCAAAGCGTATGAGACACCATATCAAGTACATTTTAAATGTACAATTCCAGAGAGTGTTAACCAACTCCAAATCTATCCCAGTAGATCTTTATTCCTTGAATAAAGGTTGTTACTCCCCAGAATTCTATGGAGAATTTCTATGAAAGAATATCTATGAAAGCCAAGCTTTCATCAATTGCTTTATGGGAATTTCATTGTCAGTGCCCTCCCACTAACCTCCTTATATACACAAGAATTATTTCGTTTTGAGTCAAATCATAAACCATTATGATTATTTCAAAACGTCAGTCAAGTCCAAGAACCTTATGCTTGTTTCAATCCAAACATGGATCGAATAACCCGCAAAACCTTGTTTGTCGGTTATACAAAATCGTCAGGATGTTGTAAGCATCCTCCAAAAGGTTTCCTTTTCAGGAAAGCGATTTTGATCTGCAACTGACACATTTCATAGATGAAATATGCAGTTATCAACAAGCATCTTCAAAATGGATTTACCATGGCAACATGTAAAAGGTTGAACCGTTATTAACACAATGTTGATAACGATATCTTTTCGTCAAAAGCCCGGCTTTGTACGTTGGTATGTTGCCTTCCATGTATGTCTTCCCTGAAGACGTTTGATGTACCATAGGCACAATGCCTTGTGGTACGACAACTAGTATCCAAAATAGTTGTTAAACATGGAATCCATTCCGGACTCATGGCACTTTGCCATAATAGGGAGTCGATACCTTGTATCACTACCTCATACGTAATCAGTTGGTGTACCTTAAAAGATTACATCTTTATGAGGTGAGATCAGAAACCCATACCCAGGGTTTTTCTGACTCTATCTGATCTACGCAGTTCTTGTGTATTCGAAGATTAATGGTACAGTTTCATCATTGATGAACTATTTGTGTTCCATTAAGGACTTCGTGCCTAGAACAGTATTACTCCGATTTTCATCGAGTATCACTATCCTCCCACTGACCACTGCATATCGGTATTCCTCTCAGGAAAAACCGCATGGTGAGCAACAATCACATTGTTCTCATGTGAGATTTATAAGTACTATACTTATGGTTTCCCTTAGGATAACCTATATTGGCACTTATCCAATTTGGGTCCTTAGTTTGGTATCATCCAAACGTTATGTCTGGCATACCCAAATTATCAGGAATGAGAAACCTTGTTTCTTCCCTGTTCATATCCTATATGACTTCTGTCAAACATTTATATGGAACCTTATTCTAAATAAGTTATTGCACTGTTTAAAACTTATCCGTTGAAGGAAATGGTAGCTCAGAGCGACTCTGATTATCTTATCATGTCTAACATGATTCGGTTAATCCGTTCGGACACACCGTCACTTTGACGTGTTCCGAGAGGAGTCCTCATTTGAAAGAATACTATACTCTTTCAAGTATATAAGAAACTTACTGCTTAAGTATTTTCCAATACGGTCTTACCGTGGCGGTATAATACTATAGCCATCTGTTTGTCTATTTCGTGTCGAAACTCTAAAAGTTTGGATTTGTGTTCTTCAAAAGAAACACATAACCATAACGTGATGCCACATCCGTTAAGGTCACGAAATATTCATGTTCACATCTAGCCTAACTAGATATGGGCCCACTTACTTCACCATGAATAGGGCTAACATATCGGTGGCACTTACACTATTACCTAGTGAATAGTGTCTTAGGTACTTTACCTAACAAACTAGATTCGTAGACTTTATTTGAATAGTCAAATCAGTCCAGGTATCCACTCTTCAAAAGTGTGGATATACGAGTCTTGTATAATTGTGTCCCAGACAACAATGCCACAAATAAGTCTCTATTGATCAAATCAATTTGAGCTATTGATTTGTCATTTTATATGTTTGAGATTTTATTTATATTCAAAATATCAATTCTGTTATTTACATCTAATGTATTTATCTCAGTATCATCTTTATATAATAAAACACTTAGTGTTCTATAATATAAAGGTTTTATCCGCAACGGATTAAACACTGATATAGAGATAATGTCTCTAGTCAAACTAGTTACATTATAACAGTTCCTAATTTAAGTATATACCCAAAGGGTAGTTCCTAAACTTAGGTATCTACGGTCGAAACAGCGACTTTCGTCCCGTTTCCGATTCGCAGAGCAATCTCAGCTTGAAGTCAGTATCCTGCTCAAAGTAGATTCTGAACATCAATACATATATTTTATGTACCACACTAAGTATTTAAAATCTAATTTCAATACTAGCTGTGAACATAACTAAGACAAATATTTTTAAAGTTAGAGCCTCGCCCTTTCTTTAATTCCTTCGTGTCTGCCATATCCAAATGGTAGTCACTTTGGGATATGTCAATTATCCTTTCAATATTTCAGAAACCATAGGCCAAGCCTTGGGTTCTTAGAATATTGAAACGATGTGCACCTCGTTCTACATGTCCAATTGCAAACTTTGACTTTATCTCCTCTAGAATAGTCAATTAATTTTCAAAAAAAAAAATTATAAATTGTAATTTTAATACTTCTTAAATCTAAAATTAGATTATGACAAGTATATTAATTAAGCATTAAAGTCATCATCACATAAATCTTCCAAAGATTTTATGCTCTACTTATTTTGCTTAATTTTGGGATAAGGTATAATAAGTTATTTTATCAAATAAAGTAACCTATTATTTATTCCCAATTTGAAAATTAAATCATTTAAAATATTTTAATCCCAGATTATATTTTAAATATCCAAATTTTTTTTTTTCAATTTTATCTTGATTACAATAGTCCAACTATTTAATCAACGATTAGTGGTACTATATATATTATAATGATTATAATAGTCCAACTATATAATCAAATATAATCCAAATTAATTAACCTCAATTACATTGATTACTATAATCCAATTATAAAATCAACTGTAAACTGAAATTTATTAATTCAATTATATTGATTAATATAATCCAATTATATATAATCAAGTATAATACAGTCCAACTGTTTATTAAAAACAAACAATTAAATATTAGTCCAACTAACATTTAATCTAATGAAGAAATAATTTAAATGAGCGCGCGTATGGCGAGTAATTGAACGAGTATTGCAAATTCAATTCTTGCCTCCCACTATTTTTCGTCGAGCCTCTAACCCTCTGTCGAGTACTCGGGAAACCGTGTTTCCTAGTGGGCTAGGATCCCGTTAAATATCACACAATCTTGACTTTGGCCAACAAATTGTATGATAATTAACTAGGTAGATCTCGAAGATCAATTGGATCTCATCCAACTCCTAGATCCAGTAGGTGGATATCCAATTCCTAAACATATATCTTATATATGCCAATACATCCAATGTATTACCTAACCTTTTTCCTCTGAATCAACTAGGCCTTGGCTTTGGCACAACAAACCTAGTGATCCCAGTCAAGCGCGGACCCATTGACATGGAAGCTTCGTAATCAATGTCAATGGACAAGAAGTGGTCTTGACTTTGTCCAACAAACCACAACTTGGACACGACACCGATATGGAACAAAGCCTCGTGATAAAAACACATCTTCGACGGACAAGGGCTTGACTTTGGCCAACAACCCCTGCCAATCTCAGATCTTGAGTAAGAATCACTCAATGGAAGGAAAAAACGCATGATATTTTATGAGGGTTTTTCGCGTGCAATTGGCTACCAATTTATTATCTTTGTTAAGGTCTCATCATCATACACCCTTAAGCATGCATTCTAAACACATAATAAAGCGAGTATGAAATAAAATAATAATGATATACGGATGGATATTTTACATTGATCCTAGATCAAATCTCTCATTTTCTCTCTCCCGCTAGCACAAATATTTCTTCTACCCGTTACACTACACTTCTAAAGAAACCTCATTTACATGGAGGGGAATAGGTGAGAAGAGAATACAAAGAAATAGGAGATAAGGCTGGACACGCAGGTCCAATTTAATAAATCAAATTTATTACAATTTCCAAAATCGCCCCACCCGGCTAATATCCATCCGATATACATTATTCAAACATCACAACCATGTATTCATACAAGCATGTTATCAATCAATCTAATCAAATTAATTAATCTTGATAATTAGTGATCATCCAATGTTCAAACAAAGATTTGATTTTGTTCGAGTCAAACTCGTATGGCGAACACGTACTCAAAGTACGATTTCTCAAATAAAATTAAATTACATGATTAAATCCAATTTAATATGTATTTAATTCTAATACATTATTTAATTCCAAATTAAATATTGCACTTTATAAAATAAACCTTTACGATTTAAATTCCAAATTTAATCGCTACGGGTCTCAAAGCCCGATTAATATCCAATATTAATTTAATTAAAGTCCAATGGGCTTTTAATTAATTTCTTGAGGCGTGGTCTTTTGGTCAACTCGGGTCAAACCCGCAACCAAAGTCCAATCCGGGATTTACCCCATAAGCCTTTAAATAATTTGGCCCATTAGGCCCAATTAAATTACAAAGGTCCATTAGTTGCATTTGGGCTTTATGGTTAAGGTTTTGGGCCCAATTGGATCCAATCCATTTGGCCTAAACCCAACTTGATAAAATCAAGCCCAATAGGCCCAATTACAACATTAGAAGCCCAAATCCAATTTAAGCCTAAATAATTAAATTTCATGAATCCAATTCCGCAATTTAATTACCTATAGTGCATTACATGCTTAATCAACTAAATCAACATTTCCAAAACACTAAATTAGTCCAATTAATCATACTCATTTCATTATTATATGTCCAACACACAAAATGAAAAATCAAACCCATTTACATGCTTCAAAGCTCTCGGCCAAGGAGGGATTTTGTGTCCGATTTGGTTTCAATCCAATCGAACCCACAATTGACATTAAATCAACATCCTAAATGATTTCATACACATCCAATGTCACAAAATCAAAAAATACCAAGACATTAGGGCAATAAGACCAATTCGGCCAAGGTGAAAATTTTGGGGTTTTTGTCCAATTCGAAATCCAATCCAATTCGATTCAAATTAACATCAACCTAATAGATTCCAACTCATCAAATGAATCAAAAATCAAAAATTCCAAGAATCCAAAATACATATACATTCGGCCAAGGGAATAATTTGGGGAAAATAATTCCAAATCAATTTTCAACAAATTGGTCCAACCAAAATGCAATTAGACATGTTATAAGCATACTTAAACAATCAATTCGTTCAAATCATGCTCAACAAACATTTACCCAAATTAAAGTTTTGGCCGACATTAAGCAAATTGGGGAAAATCAATCCAATTAATTTTTATCAAATTGATTACATATAACTCAAATTAAATCATATACAAGCATTCTTAAACAAACAATTTGTTAAAATCATGCTTAAATCAAAAAGCCTCAAATATGCTCAAGAACCCTAAATTCGTTTTATGCATTCAATAGCTCAAGATACCATTGTAGGAATTCAATCAAGTCCCAAGATCAACAAACATGCATAAAAACGAGTTGAATACACAAAGAAGTAAGGCGGAATTCATACTCATATTGATGGGTTTGATGCTAGGAAGAACAAGAAAAAAACGCACTGCATGTTTCTGCTCGGCAGTGAGCTGCGCACAGGTGGACTGCTCGACGTCGGTGGTGTGGTCTCCTCAATGTTCGGCCATTGATGACCTCCATTGAAGCTCCAAGCTTCAAGCTTCCAAAAGGAATTCCAAGCTCACAAATTCGTTTCCCTATCACCTATGTATAACCCAAGGTGTGCTAGCACTTCTTCATCTTCTTGGGCTTCTCACAAATTCGGTCACAACCAGAAATTTTAGAGAAGAAATCGGCAGTGAGCCGTGAAGGGGAGAAGAGAGAAAAGAGAGGGAAAATGGTTTCACATTGAAACCGTAAATCAGAGAGAGAATAATGATGAAAAGAAAAATGTAATTTGGTTTATATATTTTCCAAAAAATAAAATAAACCATATACAATTTCAATTTTCCAAAATACCAAAAGTCAAAAAGTAAAAGTTTATTAATGCTTTTTCCAACAACCATATCACTTCTACTTTTTACTTTAAGTCACATCACTCACTTTAATAAAGTGACATGTTGTCAAGTCACATCACTCAAAGTGACAATTGATTTGACGCATGATGTGACTAACAATTTGACGCTTGATGTGACTTGCATGCCGCGCTCGAATTCGAAATGCGAATGCGCTCGCAATCACTCTCGGGCTCGGGTTCGCTAATTCCAAATTAACGAATTTTCGTCGCGTCGTAATTAAATGATTACGTCTACCGAATTCACTATTCACATCGCTAACGAATTAATTCTAAATTAATTCGTTCGCCCGAATCAAAATCTAATTTTAATTCCACGTCAAAATCCAATTTCTAATAATATATCAAATATATTATTTTATTGATTAATTCAAAATTAATCGTTCTCTCTCTTTATTAATATTTTATCCCAGATAAAATATCTCTGCAATAATCCATATTAATTTTCTCTCTCTTCTAATTAATCCTAGATTAATTAAGTGCGAGTTATACATCATCGGTGAATCTTCAGGAAGCGACCCATGAGATCTCCGGATATGTTGGCAGTAAATACGGTCGTCGGATTATCCGAACACGCAAGTACCTCGTACTACGTTTATACCGATTTACAAGACAATGTTGGCTTCTAGCAAAGCGCCATGCCTACCCAATTCTCCAGAAATATTCTTACAGGAATATATAGATCTGTATCAAGCGTAGTATACCGTAGTATTGTGTATATCGGCCCAGTATCGGATAGTCACGTGCTAGGGCTGGGGCTGGATAAGTGTCTGCCCCGTCCGAAGCACATGTCGGATGTCTGGTAACTAGTCTCTGTAATCAGATATTCATGACCTGGTCATAATATCATGATTGGATGCGCATCACTAAGAGCACTAGAACCGTATCCTGCGTGACATCATCTCCACTATAACTGAAGTGATACTTCCGTCTTGACATCACACCCAATACACTACGACTCTCTGATAAACCCAGAAGTGGTGTACGCAGAACCAGTTAAAGCCCTATACCACCAAGACCAAAGCCTATCGATTATCGTAAGTATTAGCGATGTAAGTCTCAGGTTAAGACTTTACACACCTACCTTGATTTCGGCCTCCCAGAGACACATAGTCATAATACCAATGGGATTCTGAGGGGTCTAACTAGAGCGAAGCTGTTTCCCGTACCATCGGTGAAACACGACCTCCTATCGCACTTGCATAAGTCTCCAACACTTATATATATGAGAACTATGCCGTTGTGCCCTCACAACGTGCACAAGTGCAATACTAGCATATTCCGCATTATCGATGTCCAGTCTCGATAATACTCTGGCTAGGGATATTTAATGATTAATCCTTCGGGGACTGATACTGTCTCATATAATTCTCAGTCCAGGAACTAATCATAGGGACCTCTCTTCATTTATATATATCTATGGTGATCTAATCACAAATGATGAGAGTGCAATTTCCTTGTCACATAGTTAATTTGTACAACAACACCGTGATCTGTACAAATAGTGATGCTATGGGTCATTTTGTCCAACAGAAACCGCCCAAAACACCCCACTAACTGCCCTAAAACACCACTGAAAACTACCATAAAATACACTAAAATAGTCCTTAAATTGCCTTCAAACAGTGACCAGAAAATACCTGGAAAACAGTAGTGAAACGGGGTGAAAATAGCAGCCCGAACAGCGAAACAGCGAGGAAAAATGTTGGATTAGTGAACCAGAAAAGTTGCGGAACATCAACCCTTCCGACGGCGGTGTAACGTACTTTGGAGAGACGACATAAGAGGTTAGACCTAAGGGCACCCTTGTATTTATTATCTTTCGTTTATCTTTATTTATTTTAAAGTATTATCGCATGAGAGTCGTTTGAGGCATGGTGTGATTGTTGGATGAGCGGAATATGTGTTCCCTTTGGTGGTATATAGGATGGGAACCCGGACGTAAATTCCGTAGTCGAATCCGAATGGATGGTAGTGCGGTTTGTACTCGGGATACAACGCCACGTACCATTTAAGAGACACGCATTTCGTCTCATCCAAACTTGTATTTGAGCATGCTATAGTTCGTAGGTTATTTATTTATTATTTAAAGCATGATTTAGTTTAGTTTATTATTTATTTTCAAAGCATGATTACGTTATTTTTAGGCATGATATTTTGTTTAGTTTATGAGTATGTTTAAATAGTATTTTTTTATTTTGGTTTAATGGCTCAATGTGCTCATTGTGTGATATTGTGTGTTTCCCGTTTAAAGACTTACTTTCAAGCATGCAAACTTAGATTAGGAGTTATTTTGATGAATACAAACTAGACTTAAGTTACCCTTGAGCATATACGTTGAGTAGATTTGGTATTTTATTGCACAAATCATATCATCACAAGTGACATAAGTAAGAGACCATTCCGAACCCAACGGTTTGAGGTCTTCCCTTGCGAGGGGTGAGTGCGACCTTAAATCTTTGTCCCGGTTCACACCGGGTGGCGAATCCATGTTACTTTGTACTCCCAACTAGGCCGCGAGCCTAGAACAGCGTCGTCAGTTTCTGTGTCCTACAGTCTGGCGACTCCACTAGGGATAGAGAATTGGCCCCGAAATAATGTCTTGTGATGTTTATGATTTGTGATTTAGTTAACCGTGTCTCTAGTGGTCACACACCATAACTCGTTGGCATGTACCTTAAGGAATAAAAAAGGTGCGCTCACTTGGTCGCTCAAACCCTTGAGTAGGGAGTCCTAGTTGTGGGCAATCATTCGCCAGGGAAAGCCTTTGTCTGCACTCCCATAAATCCGCATGAGAACCATAGTTGTATATCCTATAGAAGTTGCCCATTTATGCTTTTGATAACCACATGCATATTATATCTCATACATCGCACACATCTTACGCATCTCATGCATACATGCATCATGTTAACCTTCTGTGTCTTAAAAGCCATCATAGATATTCGTTGGGTTAGAGAAGAAAAAAAAAGATTTGTCAAAAGAGTTTAGCAAACATGGATATCGGGAAAAGGAAACGGAGGAACAGAAAACTGTGCGGCAAGAATAGAAAGACCATTGGAGGGGCCTTAAAAAAAAGAAAAAAAAAGAAAAATGAAGTTCAAAATGAAAAGAAAAAAATGAGAGACAAAGGAAAAGAAAGATAAAACAATACCACATTGAGCACGAAAAAGCAATTGCGGAATATAATTGAGACATCTAGGTTGGTTTGACCCACCGATCCCGATTTTTGAAATGAAATCATTGAGTTGGCTTGCTTAAGGATCAATCTGTGAAAGAACCTTTGCACACACACACTTTGAGTCTAGCATAGATCATTTATTCAAAAAACTCAGATTTGAGTTGCATTGAGTGTTTTGAATGTTCTCTGGTTTCATTATTGGGCATTTCTTGAGAACGATAATATGTTTAACTATTGGGACTATTTCGTAGCATGTGATATAGTATGATGATATGGAAGGCCCCACCATGTGGTTCATCTTGACCAAGTGCAACAGCGGAGAACAAAACGCTAAATCAAGACTGGGAGCGACCAGTCTACCACCTCGTGAATCTAGGACATAACAAGAAATTGAGCCATGAGACCAGAGAGAAGACTGTGCAATCACTTGGAGAATTGGTGGAAGACCTAACCCAACAGAATAGGAAATTCATTAATGCATGTAGACATACACATAACGCTTTTTTGCATTCTTTTTGTGTTTGTTTTGTTTTGTATTCCCATGTTTTGAAGAAGAAAAAGAAAAGCGGCAAAGACAAGCCAATCAGAAGCAGCAACAGTACTGTCAGTTTCAGAAATGAATCAGTTTTGGGGATGAGTCCCAGGGTTGAGGCCCATATCAGTTTCAGTCTTGGGGATGAGTCCCAGGGGCGAGGCCCACATTAGTTCAGTATCAGTCTTGCAGGGTATGACACTTTGGGGGCGAGGCCCACATCTTTATCAGTATCAGTCTTGCCGGGTATGGCACTTTGGGGGTGAGGCTCGCATCGTTATTAGAATCAGTCTTGCCGGGTATGGCACTCTGGGGGCAAAGCCCACACCTTTATCAGAATCAGTCTTGCCGGGTATGGCACTCTGGGGGCGAGGTCCACATTAGTTCAGAATCAGTCTGGCCGAGTTGTTGGTTATCTATAAGGTCCCAAGATCACAAACAAGACATGAAACATGCATGAATACATCAACGGAGGTAGCGGAATACTCACATTGATCGGTTGAGTCGATTTGGAGACGATTCAAGCCCAAAAACGCACTGCCTTTCACGCCCACTGCATGCAGTCCACTGCCCTGCAAAACAGAAAATTGGGTGAAGAAACAGAGCTCCAATCTTCGTCGGATGGATCCCGTCTCATGGGGGAACCTCCCTACCACCTTCGCAAGACTTGTAAGTGTGCTAGCACTTGATTTCTCACCATGAGAATCACTCTTGCTTCCCTTAAACTCACGCCCAAACTGGTTCAAAACTAGTGGTTGTTGCCGTGAGAGAGATGAGAGAGAGAATGAGAGAAAAGATGTGTAATGGTTTGTTAATTAAATGATTTTACCAAAAACGAATTTATATTTATGCCATAATTCATTAAATTAATAATAAACTTATGACACAAATTCATGCAAAGGCTTAGAGTGTCAAACACTTCATTTCCATGCAATACCATTGAGTGCATTGTACACAATCTCCATGCAAGGCATTAGAGTGTCAATAAAGCATAATATGACATGTGTCAAAGTTAATGCATTATTTGCATGTGTCATGTGGGCCCCACACGTTTCCCAATGAAAGTGGGCCCACGTGCACTCCCGCGTTCGGGTTCGATATTTCCGAAATACCGAGCTTACGTCGCGACGTTATTCAATCGAATAATTGACGTCGCTAACGAATTAATTCCAAACTAACTCGTTTTGCCCGAATTAAAATCTAATTTTAATTACGCGTCGAAATCTAATTTCGTATAATATATCGAATATATTAATTACGATTAAATTCCAAATTAATCGTTATCTCTCTCTAGACGATATTTTATCCCAGATAAAATCTCCGTAATTAATCCTAGATTTAATTTTCTCTCTCTCTGTTATAATCCCAGATTATTCAAGAGTGCGAGTTGTGCGTCATCGGTGGATTATCGGGAAGCGACCCATGAGATCTCGGATAAGTTGGCAGCAAATACGGTCGTCGGAGTATCCGAATCACGTACGTACCAAGTACTACGTTCTACCGATTTACGAGAACAAGGTCGACTTCTAGCAAAGCACCAAGTCTGCCCAATTCTCCGGACATATCCTCTAAGGATATTAAGATCTGTATCAAGCGTAGTATACAAATGTATTGTGCATATCGGCCCAGTATCGGATGGTCACGTGCTAGGGCTGGGCTGGATAAGTGTCTGCCCCGTCCGAAACACATATCGGATGTCTTGGTAACTAGTCTCTATAATCGGATATTCATGACCTGGTCATAATATCCCGATGGATGCGCATCACTAAAAGAGCACTAATACCGTATCCTGCGTGACATCATCTCCATTATGACTGGAGTGATACTTCCGTCTCGACATCAACCCAATACACTACGACTCTCTGATAAACCCAGAAGTGGTTGGAAACACAGAACCAGTTAAGATCCCCCAACCACCAAACCAAAGTTTCCCGATTGTCGTAAGTATTAGCGATGTAAGTCTCAGGTTAAGACTATACACACCTACCCTTGATTTCGGCCTCCCATAGACACCTAGTCATAATACCAATGGGATTCCGAAGGGTCTATCAGAGCGAAGCTGTTTCCCGTACCATCGGCGAAACACGACCTCCTATCGCACTTGCATAAGTATCCAATACTTATATATATGAGAACTATGCGTTGTGCCCTCACAACGCGCACAAGTGCAATACTAGCCTATCCGCATTATCGATGTCCAGTCTCGATAATACTACGGCTAGGGATATTTAATGATTAATCCTTCATGGACTGATACTGTCTCATATCATCTCAATCCAGGAACTAATCATAGGGACCTCTCTTCATTTCTATATCTATGGTGATCTAATCACAAATGACGAGAGTGCATTTCCTTGTTACATAGTTAACTTTGCTACAGCAACACAATGTTCTGTGCAAATAGTGACGCTATGGGTCATATTGTCCAACAATCTCCCACTTGGCACATTGCGAGTCACTCAAGTGTCCTACACCTGAACTATGTACGGTTCGCTCAAATTGCTGAGGAAAGGTTTTCGTCAGCGGATTTGTTTGTTTATCGTTTGACGCGATTTATACGATCATCACATCGCCATGATGTCTGATCCGAACGATCAGATGATATAGAAGTATATATCTGGATCGTCGATGAGACCTTTAATTCCTTAGCCTGTGCTGCGCCTAGCTCAGCTGCTAACAGAACTATAATAATCTAATTAGATTTATTTCAATCCAAAAGACTTCTATTGCTGCCTCAGCTGCAGCAATCATCCGCGTTTGTTGTTTATTCGGTAACAGTTATCTTGCTTGGAAGATTTCCAGCTCATTGTCCCGGTTTTTCAAAACTTTACAGTACCGCCAGTATTTAACTGTTTGGAAACTTGCAGCAGTGATCCCAGTCACTTCAAGTTCTCCGTCTCCATAGTTTAAGATAGCATCTTTAGTTCTCTGAGATACTAACAGATGTTCTTAACTTCAATCCAGTGACGTCACTTGGATTGACCTGATTGTGACTCCATATGCTTGAAGCGTATGAGACACCAATACAAGTACATTTTAAATGTACAATTTCCCAGAGAGTGTTAACAACTCCAAATCTATCCCAGTAGATCTTTATTCCTCTAATAAAGGTTGTTATCTCTCAGAATTCTACGGAGAATTTCTATTGAAAGCCAAGCTTTCAACAATAGCTTTATGGGAATTTCACTGTCAGTGCCTCCTCCCACTAACCTCCTTATATACACAAGAATTATTCGTTTTGAGTCAAATCATAAACCATTATGATTATTTCAAAACGACAGTTCCAAGAACCTTATGCTTGCATCAATCCAAACATGGATCGAATAACCCGCAAAACCTAGTTGTCGGGTATACAAAATCGTCAGGATGTGTAAACATCCTCCAAAAGGTTTCCTTTTCAGGAAAGCGATTTTGATTTGTAACTAACATATTTCATAAATGAAATATATAGTTATCAATAAGCATCTTCAAAATGGATTTTACCATGGCAACAGGTAAAAGATTGAAACCATTATTAACATAATGTTGATAACCGATACCTTTCCGTCAAAACTTAGGTTTGCAGTTGTGGTATGTTGCCTTCCATGTATGTCTTCCTTGAAGACGTTTAATGTCCCATAGCAAACAGCGCCCTTTTGTGGTACAACACACTAGTATCCAAACATAGTTGCTATACATGGAATCCATTTCGGACTCATGGCACTTTGCCATAATAGGGA